>JANFAH010000131.1:0-66911 GCA_024663395.1 Pisolithus tinctorius
GTGCCAAAACACCAACACTTATATAGACCCTGAGACAGGCCTGCCTAAATAGATTAGCCAGTACTCATGGACAGGCCCAAGGGACTAAAGTGAGAGCAACATATGTACAGGCCTGTAAGTGCATTACCACAGCATATGGGAGGGCCCATGGTGGGTAAGGATGTTGAAACATTTAGATGGGCCCATGACTAATTATGTATACTGAGCTGCTGTAAGACATGGACAGGCCCATCCTGGTAGGTTACACCCCTGTTGCAACATCAAGGCAGGCCTGCCTATCATAACATGGAGAGGGTCACAACATGAGGATGGGCCTGTTTATGATTAGAATACAAAGTTGGCAACATATGGACAGGCCTGGGAGTAATATCATTTATGGTGTTGCAA
Organism: Pisolithus tinctorius; assembly: GCA_024663395.1. Lineage (NCBI taxonomy): Eukaryota > Fungi > Basidiomycota > Agaricomycetes > Boletales > Pisolithaceae > Pisolithus > Pisolithus tinctorius. The sequence goes on from JANFAH010000131.1 coordinate 388, forward strand.
CATCTAGGCAGGCCCATTCATAATAAGCCATACCCCTGTCACAACATAAAGACAGGCCCATCAGTAATGTCATTTCATAATGTCACAACATATAGATGGGCCTGTCAATAGTAAGATGTACCAGTGTTGAAACATAAAGACAGGCCTATCACTAGTATCATTTAATAGAGTCACAACATAAGGTCAGGCCTGTCAGTAGTATTATGCAACATATGGATGGGCCTGTCCACAGTAAGATGTACCTCTGACAAGACATAAAGATGGGCCTGTCAGTAATCTCATGTATAGCATCACAAGATATGGACAGGCCCTTCAGTAGTATTATTTATATCATCACAACATATGGGTGGGCCCAGCCCCAGTAAGATGTACCCTGTCAAAACATAAAGATGGGCCCATCACTAATATCATTTAATAGAGTCACAACATATGGACAGGCCCTTCAGTAGTATTATTTATATTGTCACAACATATGGGCAGGCCTGGCCCCAGTAAGATGTACCCTGTTGAAACATAAAGATGGGCCCATCACTAATATCATTTAATAGAGTCACAACATATGGATGGGCCCTTCAGTAGTATTATTTATATCATCAGAACATATGGGCAGTGTAGGAATAGGTAATAGGAGGTACCTATAATTAGTAAATGTCAGTAATGGGCAAGTATTGTGCTCGACCCAAAAGGGAGGGTCTCTCTGGAGAAAAGAAGTGTAGTAAAAAGTGTAAAAATGCGAACTGAAACAAATACTTAGCTCTGCCTGACCAATATCTTCTGCCAGTCCTCCTGGCACTTTGGGTACTCCCCAAAGTAATAAATCTAACTTCAAAAACTCACCGAAATGTGAGACTATATCACTCTACTACTGAGGGCCTGTGTCATGAACTGGTTCTATGGTAAACTGAACTTGCGTGAACACAGTGCATATGCTTAGTCAGCAACACAGCTGCTTGCCACTAAGTCCAGTGGTACAAACACAAAAAACAAAAGAAAGAAATAGAACAAAAAGAAAACTCTCAACCCCTGAACTCTTGACCAAGATGGATTCTCCTAGGGAACTCGAACTTGTTCCCTACATCCGAGGGGTGGTTTAGAATTCAACCATCCTTGGTCACTCTTCTCCTCATTGTCACACACCAAAGGTGTTGTGGACATGACTACAGCTGACTCTGCCTAACTCGTCAACGAGTTGCACGCCCATGCCATGCATATGAAGACTAAAGCCCTCATGCATAGAAAGACTGCTGGACATGAGCAGTCATCCTTCACACAAGAATGAGTCGTCAGTGCTAAAGAGAAAAGAGGAAGCAAGTTAAGTGCACATTAAAAGTTTTTAGTGCCCATGTATGGCATTCCAGTTTGTGTTGTATCTCCACCATTTCTAAAGATATTGACTCCATTCTCACACTCACCTAAAGTGCTCAGCCACGCCATCCTGCCTTCCAAATTTGGAGAGGATCCTCGCACCCTACACATTTCTACAGCACTCCATCCATCAGACACTCATTTTGCTAAGTCCATCAGATATGGCCACCTCTTTGTCAATCATCTTGCTTGTCTCATTTGCCAGAGACAATGGCTACATATATCTGCCAGGTGTTCCCACCAGCTTCCATCCTGAAGCCCCCTGGTTCATTCCCTCGCTGTCAGCCCCATCCCATCCCATGCAGCTTGGTCAGCATGTTCTCCCTGTCAGTATGACTTCCAGAAGGACATTCTTTGGTCACCTCAGGTCTGTCACTCAGTTACAAAGGTCTTATGTGGTCATTTCGGTCTCCCCACTTGATGAAGCATATGGATCATTCCTCCCTGCTCCCTGCACTGTCTTTGTTCCAATCTTGTCCATCATTCTCCCCACATTGCGACAGCTGCAGTATAATCTACTGTTCTCCAGCCTCCCTGATCACATTCATGATGAGTATGGCATGCATCTTGCCTTTTTACTGCAAGGCCCAGCAGAAGACATCCCCCCTTCTCCCTCTCCTCTATCAGAGCCCTGTTCATGAAGTATTTATTGACTTCACTGAGAGGATGAATGGGTGGGGGACACAATTGCCTATGCTCCCATTACTCCACAGACCCCCAATGCCCTAGCCTTTTGACACCTGACTCATGCTGTCCTTTTCTGGAATTAATACTTCCCCATCTGGAAACACTGTCTATCTGTTATCCAATCTGTTGGTCCAGTGATGTCTCCGCCAAGATCTGACTTGCATCGCCACCCCCTAATGTGATCCAGTGCACTTACTCAGTTTCTGACTCTATTTGACTCATACTGTGATATTTTCACTGTCCTTGACTCATTTATTTCCAATACTTACCAATTCTTCTATGCTTGCTTACTTTCTGTTTCTCGCTTACTCATCATGATTACTCAGTCCTTACTCATTACTTACCAGGTGTTTGTGCCTTGTTTGTCACAAGCTGTGCTCCCCCCACAGTATATAAACCCCTATGTACTTAGCTACCCCCAAGTGAACCAGAAGCCATTCACTCAGTCAGTCAGCTCAGCTCTCTCAGTACAGAACTTGTTGTCAACAGTTGAGGCTCATTTGGAAGAGTCTATCTGTCATCATTTGTATACTTGGTAGTTGAGGCTCATTCAGAAGAGTCTATCTGCCATCCTTCATCACCTGCAGTCCACTCCATGCTTAGTCAGCAACCTTTTGCTTAGTCATTCCTCACTCCTGTGTAACTCGTCAATGACTTGTGCCAGGAGCACACTTTTATCAAGGTCCATCATTCTAGAAGTCCTTTTGGCTGAACACCTTCACTCTGTTCAGCATCCCCCCATCCAGTCATCATCCATCCATTCCCTCCTGCATAACTCATCGATGACTTGTGCTAGGAACACATGCCATCGAAATTTCCCCCACTTAGATTTTTCTGCACTCCAGGTTCCATGGAGGCACACCACCACTCGCACATTATTTGTCTTTGGTGTTGGTTTTGGTTGGTTTATACTGCCTTTCCACACTTTGACTCACATCGTGCAGACATCCTCATCCTCACTTCTACTTCCCTCAACACTACCACTGCACCTCTCACCCTCTTGCCCTCGACTTCACCTCATACCCTTCACTCCCTACCCTTGTGCCCTTCAAACATGACTCCTCGCCCTCGAACACCTTGCACCAAACAATGACAGAGATAAACTCCAGGAAAAATGAACAAGTGAGTGATAAATCAAGTGCAGAGTGAGTTGATGACTGCTCTTTGAGGCAGTCTTTGCATGAAATGGTAATGTGGTTTGACACAGCACCGCAGCTGGTACAGCAAACACTTGCCCTTTACAAGGCAGTTCAAAGTCATATATGTACCTAAAAAAAAACTCTCACTCAGTCATGTATTTACTATCCTTGAATACATATGTGTTCTCGACTCCTGCTCGTCCTTAAGATCATCCTGCACATAAAAAAAAATGAAGGAAAACTGAAACTACATGTCGGGGTGAGTAGAATCACCTAAAGACTGGTGCAACTCGGTTGAATGATGTTGTACAAAGCAAAACTCAAACTGAAGAAAAACTATACACCAATATGCTCACTGGGACCTTCACTTTGTCCACCTGTCCCATTCCCATTTTTGCAGCCTTGGCCCTCCTCGATCTTCGCATATTGTTCACCCTCTCACCTACTTGAACTTGCTTCATCTTCTTCTCTTCCAGACATCAGTAGCTGTGTGTTGATTCCTTCGTATGTCTTAGACTCAGGCTTGGTATGTGAATCCATGTTGCTTGGCAGATGGCTCTCCATGCTGAGAGTTGGTACTACTGTGCTGCCACTGCCTCCACATGTCCTTTGCTCATAGTTCATTGTAGTCTCTTGCATTGCAATCACAATTTGTTGCAGATGTCTGTCTTCCCTAGAATAACAAGGATGTAAATAAAATGTTCCAAGATCAAAATGAAAACCCAAGCTGTCAAGCTCAGCATCTGCATCTGTCATTCTTTGTCTCCAACAAATAGCTCTTCCTATCTCACACAGCTGTTGGTATGTGCTAAGCCTCATCTTTGTTGCTAACATCTGCTGCACAGTCTCCTGGCCTTCATCTTTGAACATCTTGCTGCCTTCAACACTGTGCTGCAATGCCAGTGCTCATCCTCTTGAGTACCATACTGAATCTCCCCACTCATAGTAGAACTGTCAAATTGTCCCATGTAGCTTCGATTTAATAGTCTGGTGTTCATTCTCGTGTGTTGCTTTGCACTTCCACACTGCAGCCACTTGGATGTCGCTCCTACTTCTTCATAGACACTGAACTTTCCTATAGTAATGTAGCTGTAAGTGATATGACACAAAATAAAAGAGAAAGATTGAGCTGTTGAGCTCAGCACATGAATCCTCTATGCATCTCCTCCATCAAAAGCTTGTTGTTGCTTCAAATGACCATTGTTTGATGACAAGCTGTACCCTTGTCTCGTCATGTAGCCATTCATATGTACCCTGTACCTTTAAGTGTGATGGTTTTTGCTCGTACTCATTTGTATACCCCTGTAAAGTCTAAGATGCTGAACACTTCTCCATTTGTGATGAAGAATGCTTGTCCATCGCTTTGAGGACAGACAATGAAGCCTGTAGGTTCACATGGGTCAAATGGGGTGTTGAATGCAGATAGGATGGATTCAGTGTTGGGTGTGGGTGTGACATAGGGACTGAGTGTCCACATCAAGTGGGGATATTCAGTTATGGCACATATGGGAGGGAGAGTGTGGTGTAGAGATCCTCAGGGTCTAGTCTAGGTTTGCTTGACATGGTAGAGGAGTAAGAGAGAGGAGGAACGAGCTCATTCCTGATGAGTCTGTGTGCACTTGCAATACTCCTGACGTAGGTACAATCAAACAGGTTGTTGCTGCCACTGATCTGGCAGCCTCTGGGCCCAAACACCCCTTGGGCATCATTATACATGTCATATGGCTTCTCCAGATAAGGTACTTGTTCATCGACATTCATGACATCAGTACTGTCAAATACAACACCTGTGGAACTCATGTAGATGAGCCTACAGACACCAGCTGTGATGGCTGCATTGATGACAGCTCCAGTGTCCTCGATGCTGGCCTCAATGTAGATGGAGAGGTCTTTCATGCCTTGCTGTAGCAAGGTGTTCCATACAATATATGTAACACCTGAATTTTTTAATACATCCAACACATCCCTCTCATCTGTGATGTTTTCCATATGACCCAGGGCATTGTGATGTCTCTGCACTATATCCAACACAGAGATGGCATCTCCCCTTGTTAACTGTCTGATGATACGTCGCCCTATGAAACCACTTTGATCATTGATCTGGTAGGCTTCTTCTTCTTGATGGGACTCGGTTGTAGGTCGTCCTGATACAGACCTTCGTACTGTAGGTGTTTTGAAGTTCGAAGTTCTGTCAATATCTTGTAAAAATCTGTATCCCCTAAAACAATGTAGTTGTAAGTATGATGCTTCGAAGAAGAAACCAAATTTAGGGCCATCAAGCCCAGCTGGCATGGTCTCACTGCTCTCTGCATGTCATGCATCTTGTTGCAACTTCAAAGTTCACTGTTGTGCTGTATATATACACATTCCTTCTTTGGCATCATCATCTATTTCAATCTCCATGCTCGTTGGATCTTGTATGCTCGAAGGTTGCTGTTGTGACTCGAACCATAGTTGTCGCACTAGTCCTGCTGTACTTCCACATGACCTTCAATTGTAGACCTCTGTAGGCTCTTGCTTTGCGACCATTGTTTGTCATATATAACTGTCTTCCCTGGAACAACCAAGATGTAAGTGACACATCCTAAAATCAAAACAGAACTCCAAGTGTTTGAGCTTGGTGGTCTCCATCATGCATTGTTGCCTTTGGACAGCTGTTCTTGCCTCATGCAGCCTTTGACCTGCATTAAAAGCTGTCATCATTGCCAGTAACCACCATAGCTTCTGTACTGTATTCTGTAGAAGTTTGTGTTCCCTGAAATGCGGTAGCTGTAAGTAAAATGGCTTGAAGAAACAGCTAAAACTTGGGCCTTCGAGCCCACTTGGCATGGCTTTGATGCTCCTTGCTGAACATCTGTGTCACAACTCTGAACTTCGGTATCGCACTGCTACTTGTAGTGGCTCTCACAAATAGGTCTGTAAGGTTCCCTTGAATGCTTCTTGCCAGGCATCTTGTAGTCATCATACTTGTTGCACTGTATATTGATATGTTCTTTTTTTGATGATGTCATCTACTCTATAATAATGTACTCATAAGTAAAATGCTGCAAAACAAGAATAAAAACCTGAGCTGTCAGGCTCTGAGGGCATAGACACATGGTGAATAGGCCATGGGTTGAGCTTGAGTGCTCTTTGCTTGATAACAGCAATGACAGTTCATATCGTACCCACTGGGACATCACTCACACTTGGTCACATGTAGCTGTTTTCCCTAGAGTAGCATAATTGTAAGTAAAACAGTCTAAAACTGAAATGAAACCTTAGGTCGTTTAGCTCAATATCCATGCTCGCCAGACCTTGTGTCCTCAATGATTGCTGTTGTAGATCGAACCATAGTCATCTCACTCATTTTGCGGTACATCTGTGTGTCTTTCATTCATGGTCCCTCGTAGAATCTTGTGCCACAATTGCACTTTGTTGTAGGTATCTCTCTGCCTGTGAGCCATTGGGCTCTCCATCTGCACTCTTCACACCTTGTCCCCATCAAATGGCTGTTCTAATCTCATATGGCCTTCAATCTGTGCCAAGCATCATTGTTGTTCTCTGTAGTGCAGTCGCTGTTCACCATAGATAGCCAGCTTCTCTAGAATAATGCAGACATAAGTAAAATGTTTCAAAACCAAAACAAACCTTCGAGCCATTGAGCTCAGTACCTGTGCTCCTCATGCCTTGTCTCCATTGAATGGCACTCCCAATCTCATACAGCCATTTATCTGTGCTAAGTAGGGTCATCATCTTTGTTGCTGTCACTCTGTTTGATGCTGCTGCCACCCTCGCTCTGGTCACCATTGCTCATAACAGCAGTACCTTGCATGTGGTACATCATTCGCCCCATTCTTCATATCCTTTGATTGCTGTGCTCTTGCATAGTTGTCCTGTAGCACTAGTCTCATCAGTATGTAGTACTTGTTGTGTGTGCATGGCCTCAACACACAGAGTGATCATGTGACTCCACTTGGTCAACATCACTGGACTTTCTGTACAAGTCCTAATACCAAGTGCATGTGTCAATACTCTCAACAAACTCCTGAATAAAATATATATTGCTGACACTGCATGGCTGCGGAATATTTCGAGTGTGAGGTCATCTATCCTTGCTGTGTGCTTCAACACTTCGACCTGTAAGACTTCTTCTGGCAGCTTCCTTCATGTGATGAGCCTCAATGGCTCCTTGATCCTAATTCTTCTTGCAATAACCTTTGACTTGGTGTGATTTGTGTGCTGTGGCACCCTGTGTGAGTCAACAATCCCTTCGTCTGCCAACCTTTTCGCTTTGGGACTGCCTGCGAGCATTTCAGGCTCCTCGACTTCAACTCTTGTGGGCTTCATGTGCTCTTCAAGCCTTTCTGCTTCAAACTTGAGTGGAATCTTTGATATGAATAGGTCATTGGTTAACTGATGTGTATCTTTGCTGACTGCAGGAACTCTGAGGCTGCTTCTTTCGTTGCCTTGACCTCTTAGATAGGACTCCTGTAGCAACACACCAGTAGCCATCAGAGAAACTCAACATGAACAAAATAAAGAACCCCTTTGAGTGTTGTTGGTTGCCTCAAATTCAATTGGGACCTTTGTAATGATGGTTCTTCCACCAATGCTGGTTTGACTCGCTTGAGCTCTACTGCTTCCTGTAACTCAGTAGTCAGTATTCCATTCATACTTGAAGAAAACTCTTTTGTCTCAAAATGGGTTGCTGTGGCTGCTTCGACAAGCCTGCCAGGGCTTTGGTCCTTGCTGTTTGTCTTCTTGGGTGAGCTGCATGGCTGCACATGACTTGTCAAAACTAACTTTGGTACTTTCTCACATTCTATGTATCCTGACAATTCTGTAGATCCTTGTATATTGGTTGTCAGTGAGTCATGTGTAGCTGTAGGTGGAAAACACTTCATAGGTAGTTGTTGCTCATCTGAACTCAATTCTTGGTCACTTCGAGGTTGAATGTACTGTTCTGTGCCTGTTCGAGCTCACTCTGAGTGAAATCCCTTCTGTAGCAGTCTTGTAGCCACAACTGTAACCTGTTCGACAGGCCAGGGGTCATCTGAATGTCGCTGTTGATCATCATGTCACATTTTCCAAATGATTTCATGCTGAAATTCTTTGTCAAAGCCTTGCAAGTAGAGGTCCTCAAGTTCATCAGCCTAGAGTTGCCTCGAGTCTGCTCATAACTGACCTCATCACCAAGCCACCAACATAGAGCCAAGAAGATCCACCCACTTATCTGTCAGGAGGGGGAGAATAGAGATGTTGAGAGCAAGGGTGCTGGCCAATCCACAAGGCATGACACCCGAAGGGGATGGACCCCCTAACACACAGACCAATGAACCAATGCCATCCTCACCTGTAGCACCGATAGCATCAGCTAGCACCTTGAGGATGCCTCAGGTAACATCCAACTCACCAATAGGTTTGCCCACAGTTGCAGGGCCCTCGTCGCAACCAACAGGACCAAGTCCAGTCATCGATGGGTCCTTGATGTTGATGATGGCATTGTTGAAGGGGAAGGGATGAGCCAGGTCTAGAGAAAGAGGACGAGAGGGAGAGATGAAAATAGTCAAGATGGAGAAGCTCACCTCTAATAACTGGGCAGCATGGAAAAAGAAGATCACTGCCATACTTCAGCTCCAAGATCTGTACAAGATGGTGACAGGGGATGACCCACAGCCATCCGAGACCCTGCCAGATGAATTGAATGCCTGGCATAAACACAAAAAACATGCATATGCGATGCTTATGGCAAATCTGGCCAATGATCAGACCATCCATGCCCAATCAGAGACAGAGACTAGTGCCACGTTGTGGCGTAATCTACATGTGGTACATGAAACCCAGGGCCAGCAGTCCATCACCACTATTAGGTGCGAGATCTATGGCCTCAAGGTGCAGGAGGACACAGACCTCCCTGAACACATCACTAGGCTACATGACTTACAGAACTGGCTGTATGAAATGGGTGATGTCATGCCTGATCCCCAGTTCCAGGCTGTGTGAAGATGCATTGCTAAATCTAGAAAATAAAGTCTGTAGATTGTCAGTTCTTCCTCTGTACAAATTTCTCTTCTTGCTCAGCTGTCAACGAGGCTGTAGAGGTCATTCCTCAAATACTGTCAATCCATTTTCTGGGACCCAGGATACAAATGCACAATAGCCACCACAAATTCAGGCCAAATCAACTGATCCTCAACAAAATCATACCATGATTCAGAGATTTTGCTGCCTGCATACCAGCAAGCCCATTTTGCCCACTCTTGGTCATCAAAGCATTTCTCATGCTCACAAAGACTTCAAACCCCTTCAAAATACCTAAAAAGGTCAGATGTGCACCCTGAGAACCATGGTGCATTCCTTGAATGCCTCAGTGGCATTCCCTTGAGCTCTCTCAGTGCATTCTCATGGCTTCTTTGCAAAATCTCAACTATTAATTTCCCTTTGGCCTTGCTTCTTGGCTCAAGGGATCTTCGACTTCATCACTTGCTCAACATTTGCTGCTCAAAAAAATAATTCTGAAAATTCTGGAGTTCCTGAGTGTAGACTGTAACTAGAATCAAGATTCTGAGTACTTAGCTTGTCCAACTTAATTCAGCAAAAATTTTGTGCAGTGATAAAAAGGTGGCTTCTTTCCCCAAAACAGACAGAACCCCCCTTGCGGTGGGCTCCAGATGTAGGAATAGGTAATAGGAGGTACCTATAATTAGTAAATGTCAGTAATGGGTGAGTATTGTGCTTGACCCAAAAGGGAGGTTCTCTCTGGAGAAAAGAAGTGTAGTAAAAAGTGTAAAAATGCGAACTGAAATGAATACTTAGCTCTTCCTGACCAATATCTTCTGCCATCCCTCCTGGCACTTTGGGTACTCCCCAAAGTAATAAATCTAACTTCAAAAACTCGCTGAAATGCGAGACTATATCACCCTACTACTGAGGGCCTGTGTCATGAACTGGTTCTATGGTAAACTGAACTTGTGTGAACACAGTGCACATGCTTAGTCAGCAACACAGCTGCTCGCCACTAAGTCCAGCGGTACAAACACAAAAAAACAAAAGAAATAAATAAAACAAAAAGAAAACTCTCAACCCCTGAACTCTTGACCAAGATGGATTCTCCTAGGGAACTCAAACTCATTCCCTACAGCAGGCCTGGCCCCAGTAAGATGTACCCTGTCAAAACATAAAGACAGGCCCATCACTAGTATCATTTAATAGAGTCACAACATATGGATGGGCCCTTCAGTAATATTATTTATATTGTCACAACATATGGACAGGCCCATCAGTAATCTCATGTATAGCATCATGACATGTGGCCAGGCCCTTCAGTAGTATTATTTATATTGTCACAACATATGGGCAGGCCTGGCCCCAGTAAGATGTACCCTGTCAAAACATAAAGACAGGCCCATCACTAATATCATTTAATAGAGTCACAACATATGGATGGGCCCTTCAGTGTATTATTTATATTGTCACAGCATATAGATGGGCCCATCCATAGTAAGATGTACCTCTGACAAAACATAAAGACAGGCCCATCAGTAATCTCATGTATAGCATCACAACATATGGGCAGGCCTGGCCCCAGTAAGATGTACCCTGTCAAAACATAAAGATGGGCCCATCACTAGTATCATTTAATAGAGTCACAACATATGGATGGGCCCTTCAGTAATATTATTTATATTGTCACAACATATGGACAGGCCCATCAGTAATCTCATGTATAGCATCATGACATGTGGCCAGGCCCTTCAGTAGTATTATTTATATTGTCACAACATATGGGCAGGCCTGGCCCCAGTAAGATGTACCCTGTCAAAACATAAAGATGGGCCCATCACTAGTATCATTTAATAGAGTCACAACATATGGACAGGCCCTTCAGTAATATTATTTATATTGTCACATCATATGGATGGGCCCATCACTAGTATCATTTAATAGAGTCACAACATATGGATGGGCCCTTCAGTAATATTATTTATATTGTCACAACATATGGGTGGGCCCAGCCCCAGTAAGATGTACCCTGTCAAAACATAAAGATGGGCCCATCAGTAATGTTTAATAGCATCACAACATAAGGATGGGCCCTTTGGTAGTATTGTTTATATTGTCACAACATATGGATGGGCCCATCAGTAATATCATCTAATAGTGTCACAACATAAGGACAGGCCCTTCAGTAGTATCATGTATATCATCACAACAAATGGATGGGCCCATCTAGCAAGATGCACCCCTGTTGCAACATAAGGATGAGTCTGCATATGGTATTCTTAGGCAGCAGAAAGGGAGATCCAAGCTATCTACATAAGGATGGTCCATGTAAGGCATTCTCAGGCAGCAGAAAGGGAGATCAAAGGGATCTACATAAGGACAGGCCCATCCATGGTATTCTCAGGCAGCAGATAAGGGAAAACAAAAACCAGTGTTACAACATAAGACAGGCTGATCTGTCCATTGCAGGATTACAAACCCTTGGCACTGCATAAGATGGGCCAATCCATCATATCATAGATAGCTCACCACAAATGGATGGGCCTATCCATAATTGGGTTATCCCCCTGTCACAATATAAGACAGGCCCAGGAAGACAAGAAATGAAGAAAGTGGAACCTCTCACACTATCTAGTATCTGAATTTCCCACTATAAATTGTGTTTCCCATTGGATGATTTGCCTATTCAGTTGGAATCTCAGGTGCTGGTCTATGTAGCTGCAAGCCAGGACTCTGCCATTGGAGCAGACAGGAAACACACAAAACAAATGACAATGCTATTCCAGAACAACACATAATATTTTTATTTGAGTCTCTGCTTCATATATTCGTTCAGGATTATGGACTTGTATCAGTATTGCCATCATGCTGTGGGAATCATTCATAGGCAAGATAAAAAATGTGACATCCACATATCTCATTGTCCACCTTTAACCTCTGACTCTTCCACTCTCCAATCACCATCACCACTCTCACCATCAAATCACTCCATCATCTCATCATCAGAAACATGTCATCATCATTGTCTCACAAGGTCTTCAAGAAATTGCCTGAGCTCGATGCTGTGGCCAACTGCATACTTAAATTTACTTCAAGGATATCACAGAAAGCAGCAAGCTGGGAAAGGTGGACAAGATTGTGAAGTGGAGAGGTGCCATCAAGGCAATAAATGATAAACTAGTGTGTCATAGCCTCATCACACTTTTTCACTAACTGATGTATTCAGGACACTGTACATGACCTCATCACTAGGACAGATGAGATTCCAATGACCCTCATCAGCATCAACATGTTTTTAAAGTGGCATGAAGACCTTGGCTCAATTGAGCACCTGTGGCCTGAGTGGAAGACTGCCCTATCCCCTTCCAAAACTGATGTCACCATGTCCAATGGTCCTTGGCTTCCCCATCTGTATCACAGCCAGCTGCCAATGGGTAGATAACAATACTGTACACAAGCTCACAAAGCTCACTGCCTCCTTGTTATAAGTATCCTGGTTTCTTGCTGACAGTTGCAGAAGCCCCACAAAGACAGCCCTGTCCAGACCTGTCCCCACCTCTTGTTTTGATTGCCCATTCCTGTCATATCCATGACTCTCGGACTCGGACTCAGCCCAGTCCGGACCCCTAGCCCCTATCTCCGGTCAAGTCCGGTCCTAGTCCAGCCTAGAAAACCCAATCCTGGCCCTAGATAACTCAACTCCAGCCTGCATAACTCAAGTCCGGTGTTTTACCCCTATCTCCGGTCTGTTTCGGCCTCCTGGCCTCACACTGCTCCACCCCGGTCCTCCTAGGTCCATGTCTGGGTCACCCGGACATAACTCCAGTCTGTTTCCCTTTGTTTGTACTATATTTAGTCTAGCCCGTTCATCTGGCTTTTGCTTACTGTACAAATCCTGTGTCTGACCCCGGTATGCCGGTCACCCGGACTTTAGCTATTAGTCTCTGCACAGCCTCTGTGGCTGTCCTCACTCTTGCCAATCATCTTGCTAATAGCTTATTCACAAGTCCGGCTTCATGTTCTTTACTCCGGACCGGCCTCATGTATTTAACCCCTGTACATACTTCGTAGTACCCTCAGTCAGAATATCAACTTAGTATTGCCCTCAACTCCGTGTTACCCCTCGAGACTACTCTATAGCTAAGGCCGAGCCTTAAGCTATCCCTGACCCCTGTCCCAGACCTCTCCCCGGCTTGCATAAGGGTACAGCACATAAGCTGAGACCAAGGGAGGTAGATCCAACCCCGGACCGGCTTCCCCCTGTGCGCACTCCAACACCGGTCGGTTTCCCACGCTACCGGTCTTATTCCCGCGCTCCCGGCCTTAAGTCCGGTCCTCCGGACTTAGCCCCTGACCTCCGGCCTTAACTCCGGTCCAACCAGACTTGGCCCCTGTCTCCCAGCCTTGATTCTGGCCACTCGGACGTGGCCCCTGTCACCCAGTCTTGAAGCCCGGTCACCCGAGGGTAAACCCGTACTTCACAATTCCTCACCATCAAGGCTGTGCAGAGATTTGGGTGTTCCTTCAGCAAACCATTCCTCAAACAAGATGTCCATTGTCGACCAGCTCAAGGGATGTGATCGTGCTGCCCTGTCATGCTTGATGAACATGTTAGTCATCCTACTGCACCCCTCAGCACTAGTGCTAACTTGACCTCCTGGCATTCATCAGGAAATCCAAAAAATACTAATTCTACTATTGAGATACTATTTACAACTCTGTCCAACTATTCTCACTTTTCTGACTCATCACACTATTTATTAAAGTCAAAAAGTCAAAAAAGTTACAAGGGTGCATGGCACTTCAGGTAACCAATTTTCATAAGCATTTAGGCTGAAGTTTTTCTACAAATCATCCAAGCTAAAAGCCACTCAGACCAGGTCATCCCAGGGACATCTGGCCATGTCCCAGGGCTATTTGCAGTGTGCAGGAGCTGGGATGTCCCATAATCCCAGCCCTTTGGTAATATATTTTGGGCTGTCCCATGGCTGCCTTAGGTGTCAGGGGTCCTCAACTGCAAAAGTGCAGCTCACACCCACATTGGAATGTCAGCTTTCAATCACAAACACATTGCTGTTATGATCATCATCCAGACAATGAGCATACCTATCAAACTGGGGGGATGGATGAAAACATTACCCTCCCAAAAAACACTTATTATACATATTAAGTGATATATGAAGACTACTGGGCAATGAGTGTGTTTGTGTGATGCCATCTGCAGAATTGTACAATGTGGATGAAGGTGAACCTGTCAATTACTAAAGGCTAATGGATTCAGAATCCCCCCAATAGTACTGTAAGTTTGTGTTTGTTACAACAGTCACTCCTCACTAAGATCAGTACTTTTGTTTCCAACTTACAGTTGAGGTACATACATACATAGTATCAAAATGATGCTCTTGTGGGGGATGAGCATGTGAGTGCCCCACTGGCATAGGATGCTATATGATCTGATTGGCATGGGGCCCCATGCCCAGGACAGTGGGATGCCCCTTGATAGCTTTGGAGGCCACTGTGGGACATCCCACCCCCCCCCCCTTCCATGGGCCAGTGGGATGTCCCATGATAGCTTCAGAGGCTATGGTGGGACATCCCATCCCCCTTCCATAGGCCATTGGGATGTCCCATGGTAGCTTTGGAAGCTACTGTGGGACATCCCACCCCCCTTCCAGAGGTCAGTGGGATGTCCCATGATAGCTTCAGAGGCTACTATGGGACATCCCATCCCTCTTCCATAGGCCAATGGGATGTCCCATGGTAGCTTTGGAAGCTACTGTGGGATGTCCCACCCCCCCTTCCAGAGGTCAGTGGGATGTCCCATGATAGCTTCAGAGGCTACTGTGGGACATCCCATCCCCCTTCCATAGGTCAGTGGGATGTCCCATGATAGCTTCAGAGGCTATGGTGGGACATCCCATCCCCCTTCCATAGGCCATTGGGATGTCCCATGGTAGCTTTGGAAGCTACTGTGGGACATCCCACCCCCCTTCCAGAGGTCAGTGGGATGTCCCATGATAGCTTCAGAGGCTACTATGGGACATCCCATCCCTCTTCCATAGGCCAATGGGATATCCCATGGTAGCTTTGGAAGCTACTGTGGGATGTCCCACCCCCCCTTCCAGAGGTCAGTGGGATGTCCCATGATAGCTTCAGAGGCTACTGTGGGACATCCCATCCCCCTTCCATAGGTCAGTGGGATGTCGAATGATAGCTTCAGAGGCTATGGTGGGACATCCCATCCCCCTTCCATAGGCCATTGGGATGTCCCATGGTAGCTTTGGAAGCTACTGTGGGACATCCCACCCCCCTTCCAGAGGTCAGTGGGATGTCCCATGATAGCTTCAGAGGCTACTATGGGACATCCCATCCCTCTTCCATAGGCCAATGGGATGTCCCATGGTAGCTTTGGAAGCTACTGTGGGATGTCCCACCCCCCCTTCCAGAGGTCAGTGGGATGTCCCATGATAGCTTCAGAGGCTACTGTGGGACATCCCATCCCCCTTCCATAGGTCAGTGGGATGTCCCATGATAGCTTCAGAGGCTATGGTGGGACATCCCATCCCCCTTCCATAGGCCATTGGGATGTCCCATGGTAGCTTTGGAAGCTACTGTGGGACATCCCACCCCCCCCTTCCAGAGGTCAGTGGGATGTCCCATGATAGCTTCAGAGGCTACTGTGGGACATCCCATCCCCCTTCCATAGGCCAATGGGATGTCCCATGGTAGCTTTGGAAGCTACTGTGGGATGTCCCACCCCCCCTTCCAGAGGCCAGTGGGATGTCCCATGATAGCTCCAGAGGCTACTGTGGGACATCCCACCCCTCCTTCCATAGGTCAATGGGATGTCCCATGGTAGGTTTGGAAGCTACTGTGGGACATCCCACCCCCCCTTCCAGAGGCCAGTGTGATGTCCCATGATAGCTTCAGAGGCTACTGTGGGACATCCCACCCCCCCTTCCATAGGCCAATGGGATGTCCCATGGTAGCTTTGGAAGCTACTGTGGGACATCCCATCCCCCCTTCCAGAGGTCAATGGGATGTCCCATGATAGCTTCAGAGGCTACTGTGGGACATCCCATCCCCCTTTCATAGGCCATTGGGATGTCCCATGGTAGCTTTGGAAGCTACTGTGGGACATCCCATCCCCCCTTTCATAGGCCAATGGGATGCCCCATGATAGCTTTGGAAGCTACTGTGGGACATCCCATTCCCCCTTCCAGAGGTCAATGGGATGTCCCATGATAGCTTTGGAAGCTACTGTGGGATGTTCCACCCCCCCCCCTTCCAGTGGCCAGTGGGATGTCCAATGATAGCTTCAGAGGCCACTGTGGGACATCCCACCCCCTTTCTTGAGGCCAGTAGCATCTTTCATCATAGCTTTGGAGGTTACTGGGGGCCATCCCCCCAATTCTGCACACTCCTGGTATATTAAAATATTTCAGATGCCATGGGCACTCATCTAATGAATTTTTCAGAGACATACAAGACTAGCTTCACTATCTACGTGGTCTTTTACTTGGAGATGATGGGGGATCCATATCCAATACATCTAATTCCCAGTCATCTGCCCATGAGAACTCTGTCAATGACATCTCACTGAACTGTTGGTGATATTCATCTGCAAGAGCAAATTCCTCAGCAACACACAGCAAGTCATCATCAAGCATTTCATCATCCCCATCATCATTCTCAGATTCCAAGTCCTCCCATCCCACCTCTTCATTTCTGTCCATGTCCATGGTGAGTGGTGCACAATCCATATTCCTCCATTCTTCAACCCTTGCCTCCCAGCTCTCATCAGCACCTCCTGGAAAGTCCCTCATTTTTTCCTGCCACAAGAGACTCAGACTTGCTAGTGCTGAAGCCCTGTGGTCCAGTTCATATGCAAGATCTGCACCTGATTTTCATTCAATTATCTTAATATATTCAATGACACAACAGCTCTCTTACCTGCATCCACTCTGCATTTCTCCAGCCGTCTCCATTCCTCTGAGTGCCATTCCATCAAGGTTTTTCTTTCATACAGGAGCCTCCTTTCCTCCTCCTCACACCTCTTCAGCTCAAGGAGTGACCTGATCCCCAAGCGCACCCTTTCATCAGCTAACCAAGCTGGTGGCAATCCCACAGAATCATCCTCAAGACCAATATCCTGCCAGATATCATCATCCACATCTAGTTTGAACAAGCCATCCCTTTGGATCAGTATAGGTGCTATGGCCCCTTGAGGGGCTTTCCCCTGGCGGATGAGAGCTACCAACTGCAAACACAAATTATTGTAGGAGGTAGAAAGCTTGACAATTCCTGGTTCTCGTCGCCGGACAGATCCTTCCACATGGATTTGAAGTTTTTTTTCTTCAAAGCAGTCAACCACAAGAGGCAAATGCTTGAGAGCACCACTTACCACTAACTGTCTGTCAGTAAGACCGTTCTAGTCTCTCTAATTCAAACTTTCGTTGACACAGACGGTCTCGGATACGCTTCTTGATTGCCAATGCATGCATACGCAGCTGAATGCTTTGAATTCAATCAACTTATAAATCTAGAAGAGGAAGAACCACCAGCCTGAAGAAAGGAACTATTCTGGAGCCTGGAAAGCTCTGCAAGCCCATCTATTCCAAGGCTTGCCCTCTGTCTTTGTGAAGCTTGCTTGAAATGTATAATCTTTTTGTGACACTCTGCTAACTGTATATTTAAATTTGTCATATCAGCCCCTCCTCAGAGAAGACCCTTCTCCAGTTCATCTAGTCTAGCTTCATAAGTTTCCAGTGATTTCTGAGTTGCCATCATTTGCATTATAAAATTTTCTGTGGCTTTTGCAGAGTGCCCTTAAATTACTGTCAGCTCACAGCAAGAGGAATCACTTATACAGGAGGCTTACGAGATGCTGGCTTGGTTTGTACTGAAACCTGAGCCTCCCATTCAGCTTGAAGTGTCTGAATATTGATTCCAGATTTTCTTAGACCCTTTTTTGCAGAAGTCTTTTTTTCTTGACAGTGGTTCCAGCGCCGCAAAAGCCACTGGCCAACACCAGTAAGACTCTTCATGTCAAGATAGCGCACCTGGGAGTCAATAACAAAGAGGCGTTGATGATACTGAATAAAATATTAGCCTGCATTTTGTGACACAACTAATTGCATACCCCAGAAACTCGCAGAGATGGTATTAGTGGCTTAATTGAACTCCAAAATCGCTCACAACCCTCTCCATCAGAAAGCCCAAACCCTTCTCGTTTCCGAGGGTGATAGATGAGCTGGCAAGCCCATTGATGACCAAAGGCATGAAAGACTGATATAGCAAAAGAAATTCGGGGTAGAAATGGCCCAAGGTAGCCCCACTTTCTGCAGCTCTGTTCAAGCTGACAGCCTATGTCATATAACAGCCCAATGTGAAAATCATCAGGGAGGTGACTGAATAATGATTTGATGAGGGCAAGTGCATAGTGTTGCTTCTCCCCTGCTGAAGTCATGTTGGCAAGGTGAATAACACAATCATGACGACAGAGTAGGGCCATAACTCCAGTATCTGAAAAGAATTGGGTACTTGCCTATACCACCATCAGAATATTGCAGACAGGTTAAATGACTAAGCTCACTTTCTGACGTCTCTCATCAGCTGCAGTGAAGGATTCATTACAACCCTTGAGGACTGATGGTGGTATCCTCATACCCTGCTCAAACCTATCCTCATCTCCACAATTCTTCTTAGAAGACTGACCACTCCTCTTTTGCATTGATGCCTTTGTCCTTCTCAAACCTTCAACCTCACATTCCATAGTATCAATGTCTTCTTGTGACAGAAAAACTGAACCTGTAGGGTTTACTGGGTCATCCTGTTGACTTCTTCTACGTTTCTGGGTAAAGCAAGCATCAATGCAAACAATTGCATCAGGATCAGAGGAGCTAGGACCCAAGACTATTTAGTAACATAGGATTATGTATATGCACCAAGAAACATACCTATTATTATTTTTCCAGTTGCGACTACCAAAGCATAATGGACAACGCTTTCGTAGGTATTCTGAAGGCCATGTCCTTGAGCTTGAGACATCTGGAGGGTGGTGAGAGGATGATGGAACTGCAGGGAGGATGTCTGCTGGTGGGGTTGCAGCACTTTCCAAGTGTTGTTGAACATATTCATCAACTGAGATTTCCAGGATGCAATACCAGTGGTATGCATTACTAAACCTTCGACGTATACCTTCCTGTAAGTATCATTAGCAAACATCATTAATAGATATGGATGGAAATAGTTAAAGGCATGCATTGACTTGATAAACACAACACAAGATCAGATCTACAGACATGTGCACATTCATACAACCACAGTGCAATCATTCATTAGACACAAACAACAAAGTCCCAATAGGTTTAGACATACACAAAACCATAGTCTCATAATCACAACATAAACGAAAACAGTGGATACAGATAATATAATCAATGGGACAGAATTCAGACACAAACCTTTGTGTCTACCTTGTAGCCCATGCTAGCAAGATGTGCTTCAAGGGACTCGCACCATGCAGAAATGTTTGGGGGCATGCACATAAAGACCTGCCTGACCAGACTCAGAAGCTGTAAACTGACAGCAAGGGTTGGCCCCAGTGGTGCAGATGGAAAGTACCCCATCTGCAGGAGCTGAAGTGCTGCCGGCGCACATGGACAGACGGCGAGATCAACCACTTGCAAACCTGGCACAAGCCATATGTCTAAGTAGAGAGGAAAAACATGCAATAAAATCTTACCATTGAAACTAACACAGAGAACCTTCAATCGTCGAGAGACGCAACTACACTCTGGGCGCTCATAGTCAACGCGGTGCCGGAAGTTTCTAGAGAGCCGTCGATATGCAAGATAGGGCTCGATAAGTGAGGGGATGGTTTCAGACGACCACCGCTGCCACTGTCTCATTTTCTTGTGAGCATTGCGGGACGGCGAGGATGGCGGGGCAAAAAAGTCATCGTGACTGACATGTAGCCCCTCCGTTAGACAATCCAAATGGGCAGGGGCGAGCTCGTCCTCAGATGGGAGGCAAGCTCCCGTGAGGGGAGGGGAGTTCGTAGCAGAAGCAGTGTGGGGGGCTGAAGTCCCCTGAGGCGGCTGCGTGAAACTGCGACGCCCAGGCAAAGTGACCAGACGTTCAATGGGAAGGTAAAAATTGGCTGTGCCCGGCGCGCGGCGCGGCGGCTCAACCCGGTCATGGTCAACAAGTACTGCTTGACCTCCAGGGGAATGCAAGTCGGAGACTGGTACGGGAGGAGGATGACTCCCAGAGGAACGCGAGTCGGAGGTCACGGGAATCGAGGAACGGTGATTCAAAAACTTCCTTGGGCGACGAAATGACATCTGGAATGTTGATCAGTTCTCTAGCCAGGGAGAGACGACAATCCAGCAACACCAAGTTGGAGGACTGTGACCAGAACACCTAATTCTAGTCCGCTGGTCGTCAACACCAAGTCACCACGAGCACGTCCGGTAGCTGGCAGTGATAGATGAAAGCTGACCTTTTGATACACGATAGGCGAGAACAATGACACAGACGAGGGGTGAAATGGATGCAGATTTTACGGTAACTACAAGTACATAGCCACGTAATTATGCTTGTGGGGACGGGGGGGAAGTGCGGACGACGATGCAGATGATAATGCGGATGATGATGGGATTAAGCAGTTATCGCCCAAGCCGTAAATACTGCGAGGATTTTTCGGAATAAGACGGAGGACGATAGGCAAACGACCGAAGTTATCGAAGAATGACTGCACGTAAAATAACACAAGCCGTTTTTCCACTGCCCAAACACGCGCCGGTGAGGCTGACGATGGAAGTGAGGTTCCCAAATCCGGCAGAAACCCTGGCCACGAAGCGAGCAGCATCCGGAACCTCTCGACATATTCCAGCTTCGTTTGGGGTTCTAGTGAGGCCAGACCTTGATCCTTAACCGGGAAGGGTTCGGCGACCATGGTAAGCTCCGAATCTCCCGGGAAGATCTGCATAAAAATTTAGTAAATGGATTCTTTTGAGGTGCAAGGCAAAAACTTACCTGACGGACTTGGTCCAGCCGCTCAGATTCCACATTCGACCAGAGGGCGGGCACCAGCAGACGGTCCAAGGCAACCAGCTCGAAGCGGAAATTATGCTCGTACAGGTCCCAGAGAATCTTGCCCCTTTGTTGCCGAGTCGATGGTAGCGAGGTCTGCGAGACCAATTGTAATGTCGCGGAACTGCACATGACTCGGTACATCATGCTGAACCTTCACGAACTCCGGACCAAAGATATCAGCAGCTTCACGTATTTGGTTCCCAGAAAACTGATCGAAAATGCAGTCGGGAATCGTGTTAAGATAATCGCGCCACAACGGGGAATGACGGGGGACGCATCCGAAGCAGCAAGTCGCGTGATCCAACCTGCTCGGGCCACCAACCAATTCCGGAGGTACCTCTGCCTCTGCTCCGAGGACTCGCCTCTCATAAATAGCGCGGGGTGAGGGAAAAAATACGCGATTTTGGGCACACTGGCATGAATTCTCTTGGGGTCCTTTGTTGACGTCAGTAAGCGCAGTGTGCCACGAGTAAATGTGAGCGGGGAAGGCAGGATCATCAAAATCCTGCGGCAAGTCGATGTTCGGAGCGGTGGAAGTCTTGGCCTTCTTCGAACCTGCAGAATTATCTGAGCAGATAGTTGTAAGCGTAAAGATCTCGATCAGTAATGAAACACCCACAAGGGACCGCTGCGATGTTTAGCCCTATCCGTTCTGACAACTCCCGAGGCAGAGCCGGGCGTGCTGGAACTCGCGGTATTCAAGGCCATTGAGCCGGAGGTTGTGGGAGTCCGACGCCGCGGGACTTGGTTCTGGCCAGGGCGCCGCAAATTGCTCAAGGCCCACTACTGGAGCTTCGCGGGTGTGGACATGCATAGGATCGCCAGGGTAATACCACCTAGCGTTCCACTGAGCATTTGGCCGACCTCGAATTCATCTGGGTAGTGATAATGCCTTCCGGGCGTGTAATGTCGACCTCGCGATGTATCTTCATATCCTTTGGCACTAACTCCGGCTTCCAGACTAGCCATACGGGGGATGCGTGCTTCAAAAAGTCGCTCGCAGACATCAGGATCCGTGGTAAATGCACCCATCCAACGCTGTTTTGCATTAAAAAATGGGCCAGAAGGGGGGGGTAATTTTTATCTCAAGGGAGTCTACCATAGCGTAAATATCCAGACAAAGACGTTGGAAGAGCGCAACTAGGACCACCGTATCACGGAAGGTGAATGGGAGTTGCTATGGAATTGTCAACTATTGAAATATCAGACAACGAGATATCATACCTTCAGACGCATGAGAGACCTTCGACATTGCCTAATCCATATGTGCACCCGGAGAGGTCCCTCGTCGTCAGGGTTCTTTGGTGGCCAGTTCTTCGCCCGTTCTTCTAGTCATTTATACAAGATCTCTAGATGCTTCCACTTGTCCGGATGAACCCTACCAACCCTGAACGCCGATCCTCTCTCCAAGGCGAAGTCTTCCGGCACATTCCTGATGTTCCACCACATCCAAGACCACGTCGGGTCGTCCCGATAGACTGCATGTCGAGGGATACATCCGCCCACATATAACGCTCGGCATATAGTTGAGGCCACTGGAAACAGTCGATGTGGCCGAATCGGCCGTCGCGCAGAGCATGATTGTCTTCCCCTCGAAGAGAAACGGTTCGGGAACGAAGTCGGCATTAGGAGAGGTGATCCAGTGGTCGTTATATTTCGCGAGAATGCGTGCGTCGAAGGCACCATAATTCCCTGAAAGAGAATGCATTGGTTATGAGCCACATTAGGTTAAATAATAGAGCGCACCATCGCCCGGTTGGGTTGCTGCTATGACCTGTTGAGCGCGTTCTTGAGGCATATCGATCCTATAAATGAAATAAGAACTGAAATATGTAGCGTCTTAGTACGGATTCCACCACAGGGTCAATAAAAACGTACCCAGGAGATAAGAGGCATTCGAAGGGGGGAGGAGTTAAATAAAGCAATACGGCTATAGTAGAATTGTTGAAGCGCCCTGGCACCGAGTCGGAGTACCAGCCCACGACATGGAGTCACATCATCCAACGTTCCTCCACAACACTAGCGTTGCTGATATCTGTGAGACCGTCAAGGGGGAGATAAATGAGAAAAAAAGTGGATCACGCACCTACACGGTATATAGAACCTTGCACCCGGAAGATTTCATGCACAGATGCCAGGCACACAGTCTTCAATGCCCGAGTTGCGCTATGCAAGGTAGCGCCTCCACGAAATGGAGTCTCGTCCGCAACTGGTACCACGAGCACGCCAAGTTTACTGAGATAGGCACCAAACCTATCTCAGCGCTCGAAGGGCACCAAACCCTTCGAATCCTGGCGGAGGAACGCGCCAAACGTTCCTCTCCGACACGAATTGATAAAAAGAAAGAGGAATAAAGAAGAAACTTACCTGAGGCAATAGCGTGAAGGCGGTCGTGGATTAAGACGCGTGGATCGTTTGAAGGGCTTGCAAAAGAAGTGCGACAAGTGCAGTGAGCACGTGATCATTACCGCATTAAGTCAGAGCTGACTTAGCACGAGAAATTTGCTGGCGGTGCGCGGACTATTTGGTGGTGGCGGTGCCGTGGGCAACGTTGCGATGCCGCCGGTATGCAGTCAGGTTACGCATGCGGGGGGGCTAATTGGTGCCTTAACCTAATATATCATATGTTGTAATGCCCCCGCGTTCAATTCAAACCAGAGTCCCGGAGGAAATACGACAAATTAATTGTCATAGGTGTGTACTTAGTAACCAAACATACACAATGTTGACACGTTCGCACACTTGTTTCCCTTCTCCACTTTCCACTCTCCACTCTCCACTCTCGTCGTTAATCCTTCGCCAGGGGAACGCTTGGTGCGTCCCCTACCAAGCGTCAGGGGCTTGGTGCCCTTGACGGCTCTCGAAGGCTTGGAGCCTTCGAGAGTCGTCTTGGTATGGATTGGCTGTCGGTCGCGCGGACGAGACTCCATCTCATGGAGGCGCTACTTCGTATAGCGCAACTCGGGGCGTTGAAGACTGCCAGCTTTCCTTGGCTACCCTGGAGTCCATCTTTTACTTCCCAAAGGAGACTCAGCTGTTCACGTTACCCGCTGGTGAGTTCGAGGCTTGCGTCTCCCCTAGACGTTAATCAAGTTTCTCTTCGCTTTCTCAAACTTCCTGATCAATGCTACATTCTCTCCATCACCTGTTAAGGCCGACATTTCTCCTTGGCTGCCTCCATCTCCGCCTTCTTCTGAGACAAGACTTCGTTCACTTTGCCCGCTGGTGAGTTCAAGGTTTGCGTCTCCCTTCCTTAGCTGATCTCCAATCGTCTTTGTATAGGGACGCTAATCGGGTTTCTCTTGCTCACTTTCTTACTTTCCTGGTTAAGGCAGTGTTCTCTCCGTTATCTATCAAGGCCGATGGTTTTCCGTGGCTACCCCCAGCTCTGCCTTGTCCATCTGAGACAAGACTCCGTTCACTTTTCCCGCTGGTGAGTTCGAGGCTTGCGTCTCCCCCTTCCTTCGCTGATCTCCGATTGTCTTTGTATAGGGACGCTAATCGGGTTTCTCTTGCTCGCTTTCTTACTTTCCTGGTTAACGCAGCGTTCTCTCCGTTATCTATTAAGGCCGATGGTTTGCCGTGGCTACCCCCAGTTCCATCTTCTCCTTCCAACTAGAGTCTTTTCAATTTGCCCGCCGGTGAGTTCGAGGCTTGCATCTCCCTTCCTTCGCTGATCTCCAACCGCCTTTGTGTGGAGACGCTAATCAGGTTTATCTTGTTCGCTTTCTTACTTTCATGGTCAACGGTACGTTCTCTTCGACATCTATTACGCCAGGGGAACGTTTGGTGCGTCCCCTACCAAGGGCCAGGGGCTTGGTGCCCTTCGCAGCTCTCAAAGGCTTGGAGCCTTTGAAAGTCATCTTGGTATGGATATACCCTAAACTCTACCTTTTCGTTTCCCGAGGATATTCCGTTCATTTTACAAGCTGGTGAGTTTGAGGCTCGCTTGTTTTCAGTTCCTGATCCCCGATTACTCCTGTGTAGGGATGCTAATTAAGTCTTCCCGTCCTTCCTAGTGTTGTCTCCGCTTCCGTCATGGTGAGCCGCGAATGAGTAAGTGTTTAGCCTTTGCATCTATTCCGTTAGTTATATTCTTTACCTGGGGCGTACAATGATCCGTTTAACGAGAGTGCAATTACAACATTCCTACAGACCGTGCATGCAGGATTCACCGAGGCGGATCCTACGTGTTATTCCATGGCTGCTAACAAATGGGGAAGAAGAACCTTCTGTTGGAGATCCGCCTATCGACTTACAATATTGTCTGTGTTTCTTTCCCTCTCCCTTCCATTCCTCGTCTCACTATGTGCCAGCCACCCTCACTCGATAATGGGCGAAGCATAAGCGCCATCAACCTAAGTGCGTGATTTTCTAACCACTGTCTGATAGCTAACGTTCAAGGGTTATGCAGGCGCTCTAATCACTATTGTTTCGCATCTCGAATTGAGCGCAGTCGATGCTGCCACCCTTGCTGACATCTTACTTTCGAGATCCCAGCGTGAAGGTGGGCGCTTTTCCAAGACTTTTGTTCCTTGACAGTAATCATCTCCCATAGCACCATCATTTCCGTCGAGTTCGGCTCCCTCAACGTCGTCATCCTGTCAGGAGGGCACCGCTGCGGTCCCTTTCCTCCCCTTTTCCCCCATCGGCGTGGAGGTCCCCACTCCCCCCGTATCAATACATCTGACATCCGCCGACACCCCTGACTCCGCCACTGTTCTCGTCCGCGGACATCCGGACGTGGAACCAAGTGATCCGTCCCTGGCGGACGTGTGTTGGCATACTTCGACCGGAGTATTTTTCACAGTGACCCTGTAAACATACCTGTTTTGTATAAAGCTTTGCTTTTTTATTTTTTATTTGGCTCAAGTGTAACCAACAACACGACTACTAACGGATTTTCTACCTGGTGCAGGTAAGTGGAGATATCGCAAATACAAAGGTTTCAAGATCGGGACCCTTTCATCATGTACGTGTTGTTACTGACCTGCATCCGTTCTCGCCCCTACCATTTGGCGCGGTTGTCCACAAGAGTTGAGGGCTTGGCGCCCTTGGGGGTTTGGAGCCTTCGAAGGTTCTCGTCGATTGCGTCTACGAGACCCTCGGGAACAGAGTCATGGCATCGTCCAAGCCTTTCCATTCACCGTCGTCGCACGTGTATCATATTACTAAGTGGTACGTATTCCTTCTGTCTTGGTTATTGCTTCTTCCTTACTGTTCTCTTGCTGTTCCGGCATTTACCGATGTTTCGATGTCGATCGCACGCATGAAACCCACAGAACAGAGCTCATCTTCCGAGGCTCTCCGTTTACCACCGTTGCACACGTATTCCATTACCAAGTGGTACGTGTTCCCTCCGTTTTGGGCCTTCAGGGGTTCGAGTCTCCGCTTATTAGCGATGTATTTCCTCCGTTTTCGTTATTACATCTTCCATTCAGCTCCTTCCCCTGTCTCGGCATTCACCACGGTTCGTTCTTGGGGGGGGGGTTTGGTCCTTCAAGGGTTTGTTGTGCAGGTTCGTTTTCGATCGCATGCACGAGACCCGCGCGAACAGAGTCCGAATTGTTCAAGTCTCTGTTCACTACCATTGCATGCGTATGTTATTACGAAGTGGTACGTACTCTCTCTGTATTGATTATTGCATATTCCTTATGGTTCGTTCCACCTGGTACTTATCACGATACGGCATGACACCAATCTTCTTTTCTGATATTTTCCTTTTGTTCCACTCGCTACTCATGTAATAACCGCAAGCGTCATTATTCCATCGCAACAAGCCGCCATTTTACCGAATAACTCCATGGGTTTTTTTATATCAGGTAAGGCATGGCTTTACTTAAATACCTCATCTGACCGCTTTTCCCCTCCTCCCCATCGTTCTTGACATGCCTCGCGCCGAAAAGTGTTGACCAAGTCGCGGACGACTCTACGGATTTGCACACCCGGGTTCTTCGAAACCGCAAAATCCCCACCACCAAGATGGCTCCTCCACCAGAGGTAAGTTATCTTGTCACCGTCGATCCCATCTGACCCCTGCCTTCACAGATCAAAAAAGACAAGCCCAAGCCCCGGCACGGTGCAACCCCTGAAGGATGGGAAGAACATATGTTCGGTCTCCATGACAGGAGGAGATCACTCACTCCTAGTGTTTCTGTGTCCTCCCAAAATTCTACTACCCCGATCTTGCAGGAAGACCAGGTCGAGGGCGCTCCGATGGAGGAGGATACTGGTGAGGCTGAGGCGAGGCTGAGGCTGAGGAGGTTGAGGTCAACGTTCCTGCTGACGAGGGCAGTCAACGTCCTGATGATGGGGCTAGTCAACTTCCAGACGATGAAGGTTCGTTTTTTTTTGAATATTTTTTCTTTCTCTCACAGTTCTGTAGATGTTGCATTGTTATATCCTTGACTCCGGGGTTTGGTGCCCCCCCCTTCTCTCATCTGACTGTGGGTTCAGTGCCCAATGGTCTAAAGCTAGGCGCTTTGGATCCTCATGAGAGTCGCCAAGTGTCCTGTGTCATTTTCACTTCTTTTCTAGACACTTTGTTATCCTTTGATGTGTCTTTTGTCGCACTGCAATGCATTCTCTTCCGATATTGACATGTTCATAGTAGATCAGGATGATTCTGAATCATCACTTCCTCCATCTTCGCCACCAGCTGAAGACTCCAGTTCCGATGCTGAGGATGAGTTTCCCCCACGTCGTCCTGGTCGCCGTGTGGAACACAAACCTAAAAGCAAGGGCAAAAGTAGGGCTATGGATGTTGACGACAGTGATATAGTGAGTCAGGATGATCATGAACACGCCCGGAATGCGAAATTTAGGAAGACTGGGAACTTGTCCCATGCCGCTCTCGATGAGATACGTGACTTCGCGACCGAAGTCAAGGCAAAAGCAGAAGAACTTGGACGTCGACACGGCAAGTCTCCTCGTGACATCCTTGTCGCTGCTGGGCTCAGTGTCAAACCATCTCACACGAAGCTCAATGAGGCCAACCTCTTCCGCTCGTGGTATTGGGCCACCCAACCGAAACCTGATGGCGGTATGCATGCCCTTGTCACATACTCTTTTATAACATTCTTCCCAGCCGACCGAAACATGGTCAACAATATCATTACGGCGGAGTACAATCAACTCATGAAAGATATCCCCAAAGACGACACCGCGGCAAGAAAGGAGAAGTTGAAGGCCATTTATGAATGGAGCGAGAGCTCCTCAGCAGTGCCCGCTAACAAATCAGTCAAGTCCATCGCAGTCAGAGTCCACAACGTGAAGACGCAGTTCTCTGGATTGGTAAGTGGTTGTAAGTGGGTGGGTGGGTGGCAGATCTTACCGTCGAGCAGGCTGAAGCGTGGTCGACTCTTGAAGACATCGAAATTGCTGGAGTTGTGATGTATGTTGGACAAGACCCTGCAGGACGCCAGACCTCTGGCATATTTGGTGGTTCCGATATCATATGAAAGTACATCAATGATCGTGCCATTGATGTTCGGGGACTTATGGACAAGTACACCGCAATATTTAAGTAAGTGATGTTACACATATCTTACTCGGACTCATTGCAATTAGGTGTCTCAGGGATGGTAATGGTACTGAGGCTGGGTTATTAAGGACGAGTGCTTCTGCCAGTTCAGCTCCGGCATTGGAGTTGCATTGTCGAATGAAGGAGATACCAAGAGATCGCAACCACGGGTATTTGGATCTATGATGAAGGAGAAGTTGATAACGGCGCTCCAAGATCTATGCAGTACGTATTTCTGGTATTCCGTATATTCTCTTCTAAGTGTCTTCCCATAAGCGACCCGTGGGGTCGAAGTTGGTGATCCCCAGAAAATCATTTGGCAGCGGCTTCTTGAGTTCGTTAGGAGGAACTCTCTCGTCATAATCAACTGGCCGCTTGGGGTGCCTCCACCGGGCCCTGGTTTTGAGTACAAGAAACTCAAAGCTGATGCTCTCCCCAACTTGTGGTACCTTATCTGCGGAGAAAGCTAGGCTCGATGTACGATGGACAATCTGATGACGACGATGACGAGAAAAATGATCGTCTGGATGGTGTGCCAGAGGTCGAAATCAAACCCTGGAATGAAGGTATTGCGTACATTTTTTGTCTAACTCATCGCTGACCGTTTTTGCAGATGTCATCAGCATAAGGGATGTACACCCATTAAAGGGAGAGATCGCACTGGTCAAGGCTCCTGATGGCACGGTTTTGCGCAAGGTGTCTGACGATCCTGAGTGGCAGAAGTCCCGCGAAGAAGAGGATCCAGGTATGGCGGCACATCATGCACAGAGCGGAATCCCATTTCCATCGCGCAAGCGGCCTCGTGTGGAGGTGACGGATAATGACACAGTTCCTCGTGAGGTGAGTCAATCCACTCAACCTCTGGTGTCCACTAATGCTCCCCAAGGCTTCACGCTCTGACTGCCAAATGCCCCTGCATGACGAAGGCAGGGATGCATGCCCCATTGCTGGCGACCGCGGTGTAGTGATTTACCCTGCTGCATTTTGGTCGAAACTAACAGGCGACATGCACAGGATGCACTTCGTGACCCACCAGCACACACAAGCCGCGAGAACACTCGAGAGTCCGTCGATCTGAGTGCCCCTTGCCAGCTCGGCGCTATGGGGTGAGGTCCGGACATACCAGTTGATTAAAAGACTAATGGAGGACTGCACAGGATCTGCATCATGATGCTGTCCCAAGCCGTTTGCACCCGGGGACCCTGGCCCTTCTCAGCAGTTTCCACCATCTCGGCGTTATGAGGTGAGTAACCCAGGCATTCTGCTTCTTGAAGGAGACCAATAGGATGTCCCCAGGACCCTCGTTATGACCGCGCCAACTATCATGTTCCTGGCCCCTCCGATATTCCCTACAATGTTCGTGGCTTGATCCTTCATTGTCACATTTTGTTTAGCTTCTCTATAGGTATTACCGCCTGCCCGCCACGGTTCGGGGCGTTTCCCTCGTCCCGTCAGACGTATCGCATACCATCTCGCCCTGACCATCATGTTTACCGTGATGCTCCATATATCTCTGACTACTACCCCCCAGCCCAGCCTACAGCACAGCAATGGGTTGACAGAGGTAGTGCTGCACAGTATGAGGACGAATTTCCTGAGGATTACTTAGATTATTAGTCTCCTCAGTATTTTCTTTAGAAATACATGTTTGTTTTTCCATGATAGGGTGAGCAGTGAGTGAATCAAATCTCTCAGTTCTCCGTCATTTTGAATGCAAGAGCATTTGTCTGCTTGACTGTTATTTTGTTACCTCCTGTGGCCACACTGCCATATTGCTGCTCACTTGATCTACCAATGAATTTTCTACTGATTGACATTCTACAGGGAAGATGCATCTACTCAAAATACTGTATGCTTGTTTGAAGAGTTTGGGCTGCAGAGAGTTAGGTCAAAGGACATTTGAGGTGAAGCTTAGAGGCCACACCTACAGATAAAGGAGCCTCCAGCAATGAGGAGGGGATATGGTGACATTAAGCAAGTGTTGATGTGGTGATCACTGACTGACAACTCTCCTAGTGTCACTGTGTCCAATGGCCAGGGGCTCTGGTGAGTTCTGCTGCCTGGTCTCCTGTGTACCTTATCTATATTTGATTACTGTGATCAAGTGATTGTTTTTCCCTGGTGAGTTGAGGGAACTCAATGGAATTCAAATGGAATTGAAATGATTATCTCAAAATAATGGGTAAATAGCCTGAATTTTGAGAGGACTAAAAACACTCAAAAGTCAATTTCCTTCAAGTTTTGACAGATAGGGTTTTTCCACATGGTGAGGGGGGTGGCAAGGTTGGAAAGCAAGGATTGAAAGTGGTGTTGAGGCAAGGTTAGCAGTACCTCAGATTAAAGGGACTTGGGCAACATCTCTTGCTTACTAATCAGGTGTTGTTATCATCATCAGGATACTACAGTTCTATGTTACATGCAAGCAGTGTAGAGCTGCAGAGGTTGACTTCTGGATTTATTTTGGTCTTGTCTGGGTTCTCTCATTGGCTTTTCCCTATAAACATTGTTGTTCAATGCTTTTTCTAAGAGCCTATTTTTTGTTGAGAATTAATCTACCTGCATTGCTACTAAAACAGGTCTATCTTTTATCAGACCCATCATGTTGTTATCATTTGCAGCTGCACAATTTGCCCCCATTTAATCTGCTACATTGGCCCTTCACTGTGCTCTGTGAGTTAGTATAAAAATTAGATAACATTACCTGTGCAATATGTCAATACAGCCCTGCATGGTGGATCTGGTTGACTTGAAGCTGCCACAAAATTGATTTGAGAGCATTTTGGTGTTCTGACATATAGTACATGGACATCCTACTGGCCTCTATGGAGAGGGGTGGAATGTCCAACTGGCCTTCAGAGGGGGGAGTGGGATGTCCCACAGTAGCTTCCAAAGCTACCATGGGACATCCCATTGGCCTATGGAAGGGGGGGTGGGACATCCCACAGTATCCTCCAAAGCTATCATGGGACATCCCACTGGCCTCCAGAGAGGGGGGTGGGATGTCCCACAGTAGCCTCCAAAGCTATCATGGGACATCCCACTGTCTATAGAAAGGGGGTTGGGATGTCCCATAGTGGCCTCCAAAGCTAGCATGGGACATCCCACTGGCCTCCAGAGAGGAGGGTGGGATGTCCCACAGTAGCCACTGAAGCTATCATGGGACATCCCACTGGCATCTGGAAGGGGGATGGGATGTCCCACAGTAGCCTCTGAAGCTATCATGGGACATCCCACTGGCATCTGGAAGGGGGTGGGATGTCCCACAGTAGCCTCTGAAGCTATCATGGGACATCCCACCAGCCTATGGAAGGGGGGTGGGATGTCCCACAGTAGCCTCCAAAGCTATCATGGGACATCCCACTGTCTATGGAAAGGGGTTGGGATGTCCCATGGTAGCCTCCAAAGCTAGCATGGGACATCCCACTGGCCTCCAGAGAGGAGGGTGGGATGTCCCACAGTAGTCTCTGAAGCTATCAAGGGACATCCCACTGACCTCTGGAAAGGGGGGTTGGATGTCCCACAGTAGCCTCCAAAGCTATCATGGACATCCCACTGTCCCCTAGAATGGGGGTTGGGATGTCCAGTAGCATCAGAAGCTATCATGGGACATCCCACTTGCCTCCAGAGAGGGGGTGGCATGTCCCATGTAGCATCTGATGCTATGGACATCCACTGACCTCCATAGAGGGGGGTTGGGATGTCCCAAGTAGCCTCCAAAGCTATCATGGGGGATCCCACTGGCTCCAGAGAGGGGTGGGATGTCCATAGCCTCCAAAGCTATCATGGGACATCCCACTGGCCTCCAGAGAGGGGGTGGATGTCCCACAGTAGCCTCTGAAGCTATCATGGGACATCCATGTCCTAGGAGGGGGTGGGATGTCCCAAGTAGCCTGAAGCTATCATGGGACATCCCTCTGGCTCCAGAGAGGGGGTGGGATGTCCCACAGTAGCCTCTGAAGCTATCATGGGACATCCCATTGTCCTATGGAAAGGGGGTGGGATGTCCCACAGTAGCTCTGAAGCTATCATGGGACATCCCATGTCCTAGGAAGGGGCTGGGCTGTCCCACAATAGCCTCAGCTATCATGGGACATCCCACTGGCTAGAGAGGGGGTGGGATGTCCCACAGTAGCCTCTGAAGCTATCATGGGACATCCCACTGGCCTCCTAGGAGGGGGGTGGGATGTCCCACAGTAGCCTCCAAGCTATCATGGGACCTCCCACTGGTCCTCCAGAGGGGGGGTGGGATGTCCCACAGTAGCTTCTGAAGCTATCATGGGACAACCCATTGTCCTATGGAAAGGGGGCTGGGATGTCCCACAGTAGCTTCTGAAGCTATCATGGGACATCCCACTGGTCTCCAGAGCAAGGGTGGGATGTCCCACAATAGCCTCCAAAGCTATCATGGGACATCCCACTGGCCTCCAGAGAGGAGGGTGGGATGTCCCACAGTAGTCTCTGAAGCTATCAAGGGACATCCCACTGACCTCTGGAAAGGGGGGTTGGATGTCCCACAGTAGCCTCCAAAGCTATCATGGAACATCCCACTGTCCCCTAGAATGGGGGTTGGGATGTTTCACAGTAGCATCAGAAGCTATCATGGGACATCCCACTTGCCTCCAGAGAAGGGGGTGGCATGTCCCATGGTAGCATCTGATGCTCTCATGGGACATCTCACTGACCTCCATAGAGGGGGTTGGGATGTCCCAAAGTAGCCTCCAAAGCTATCATGGGGGATCCCACTGGCTTCCAGAGAGGAGGATGGGATGTCCCATAGTAGCCTCCAAAGCTATCATGGGACATCCCACTGGCCTCCAGAGAGGGGGGTGGGATGTCCCACAGTAGCCTCTGAAGCTATCATGGGACATCCCACTGGTCTCCAGAGAGGGGGGTGGGATGTCCCACAGTAGCTTCTGAAGCTATCATGGGACATCCCATTGTCCTATGGAAAGGGGGCTGGGATGTCCCACAGTAGCTTCTGAAGCTATCATGGGACATCCCATTGTCCTATGGAAAGGGGGCTGGGATGTCCCACAGTAGCTTCTGAAGCTATCATGGGACATCCCACTGGTCTCCAGAGCAAGGGGTGGGATGTCCCACAATAGCCTCCAAAGCTATCATGGGACATCCCACTGGCCTCCAGAGAGGAGGGTGGGATGTCCCACAGTAGTCTCTGAAGCTATCAAGGGACATCCCACTGACCTCTGGAAAGGGGGGTTGGATGTCCCCCAGTAGCCTCCAAAGCAATCATGGGACATCCCACTTGCCTCCAGAGAAGGGGGTGGCATGTCCCATGGTAGCATCTGATGCTCTCATGGGACATCTCACTGACCTCCATAGAGGGGTTGGGATGTCCCAAAGTAGCCTCCAAAGCTATCATGGGGGATCCCACTGGCTTCCAGAGAGGAGGATGGGATGTCCCATCATAGCCTCCAAAGCTATCATGGGACATCCCACTGGCCTCCAGAGAGGGGAGTGGGATGTCCCACAGTAGCCTCTGAAGCTATCATGGGACATCCCATTGTCCTATGGAAAAGGGGCTGGGATGTCCCACAGTAGCTTCTGAAGCTATCATGGGACATCCCCTGGTCTCCAGAGCAGGGGGTGGGATGTCCCACAATAGCCTCCAAAGCTATCATGGGACATCCCACTGCTGCCTCCTAAAAATGGGTGGTGGGATGTCCCATCATTGGCCTCTTGGTTGTTCTACATAGATGACCTTGATGAACATGTGACTAAAGGTGGGATTGAACCAGCAGTCTCCTGGAGTTGACCTTGTGGTTTAATCACTGAGCTATATGGTTTGAGTACTAATGTCAGTTGCTTGGGGGTTAGATCAGAACTTTGGGAATAATTATCCATGAAGAGTAATACACAGAATGCACCATCTCCAACAGACTTCAGTGGTCTTTAGCAACACAAGTCCACCCTTCCTTTGAGAATCAACAACGTTCAGTCTTCTGCCCATCCTGGCTGGATTGGTATTTGAAGCACATGGTGGTCCACTGGAGGGCCTTACAGCCCAGGGTCATAATGGGACATTGGGCACCACAGCAATCAGATTACATAACCCCTTTGGACAGTGGGGTTCTCACATGCTTGTGCCCCACAATAGTGTCATGTATTGTGCTACAATCTATTCCTTGGCTTGGAAGGTCTTCCACTCATCCTCATTGAATGCATTTAGTATGATCTTATTAATGTGTACTCCTTCTATAAGCAATGGAACTTACTCATGGGACAGTGCTGAATCCATTAAAATTTATCACAATGATGCAAGGCTCACTTCCAGAAGTATTGTATGATTCTGGAGATGACACCTCACAATCACACTGATTTCCCACTTCAAATTTGTGCATAATAAGTGTACCAAATGGTTTTGGAAAGTCAGTGGCTGCCACATACATAGGCCCCTACTTTGCCAGGTATTCTCATCATCCTGGATAATTGTGACTGCTTTGGTTTCTTGGTCAGAAGTGGGATTTCAGTGTGAATATGAGCTGCACTTTTGCAGCTGAGGACCCCTGACACCTAAGGCAGCCATGGGACAGCCCAAAATATATTACCAAAGGGCTGGGATTATGGGACATCCCAGCTCCTGCACACTGCAAATAGCCCTGGGACATGGCCAGATGTCCCTGGGATGACCTGGTCTGAGTGGCTTTTAGCTTGGATGATTTGTAGAAAAACTTCAGCCTAAATGCTTATGAAAATTGGTTACCTGAAGTGGTGCATGGTGCTATCTGTTAGGGTATGCTAGGTGAGTGAGTATGAGCAGAATAATGAGACAATATATATATATACCAAGTAGCACATGCAATCATGCTGTAATGACCAGTAGACTTTTCACCTCCACATTTCCTGTTTACCTATATATATCCACCCTCTGGTTAGGGTTCCGCTTTAAGGATGCTTAGTCATCTCGGACTTTTCCTTTTGGTTGCTCTTTCATGCTTACATGATACTTAGTAAGGCTGTGCCTTGTTACTAACACATGTTCACGTTTGTCCAATAGTGTAGTTCTCTCTCTTGTTTGTCTTTTTTTTGAACATTCTTTCATGGCAGTACATACAAACAGTAAGGCAGTATATAAGTCCCATCATTTGTCATAGCCAGACTCTCTAATCTAGTTCGTTTTGAGCTTGTCCCTCAATCAATGGGTTCTACTCCCACTCTCTCTGGTTTGAAGTGTTAGCTGAGAAGACTCTTGTCTTTGGTTGCTTCACTCAAACTAGATTACTACTTCTCCCCTACCACTTCATACCTGGTGCTGAGGGTTAATGGCAGTACAATAAGTCGTAGTGGGCAGTCCGCCCCATAGCCTCTTCTCTTTGCCTCTGTCAGAGTGACTGAGAGCACCCGAGCAATGGAGCCAGTTGGGCAAACGTCTTAGGGAGTTTTACTTCTACGTATATACACCATCCCAAGGTCGAGCTCGGTGTACAAAGGGCAACACTTGATCAAGAGGGCCCGCAAGGTCCAGAGCAGCTGAGCCATAGTTAGTCGTAGTCCCCACACAGCAGTGGAGGTAGACCAGTAGTCAACATTCTTACACCCACCATAGTTCACATAGTGTGCCAGGCTGGTCTCTCCCTATTTCTAGGAGATCGATCAAGTGCATGACAGTGAATGAACTACATGTTTAGTGGTTCTGAACACCATTGGCGAGTAGTATGCCTATGTTACCCTTACTTTACACCATTCCCGCCATCAAGAAGGAAGAGGTCAAGCTTTGTCTCCCTCTTAGGTTCTTCCCTTACAAAAGGGAACTCTCTACTCCACACCTCTTGTGCTCACTCTCTCCACTCACCCCGCTCCCCTTACCTCCTCTCGAGCTTTTCTGAGAAGTAACTGCAGAGCTCATCTATCCATCACCCTCGCCTTCCCCTGACCCGAATGAACTCAGGTTCATTTTTAATACTCCCTACAACCTTTGGAACAGATGTTCCATCCACCACCCCCTTCGAAGACCGGTCCCGCTAACTAGCAAAAATGGACCCTGCCCAACCACAGCCACCCACCGTTGACTATGCAATGATCCAAGCCATGGCAGCGGCTATGGCACAAGCAATGCAGCAATACATGCCAGTGCCAGCTGCAGCGCAGACAATGAACTTTGACCCCACCAAGAGGGGTGTTGCAGAGCCTGGAACTTTTGACGGTTCTGTGGCAAAATATGAGGAGCAGGCGATCCGTATGAGAGCCTACTGCAAAGCAGCAGTCCACTGCTATACAAGCCAGGACTGCATGGCTTTCTGGACCCAGATGACTGGTCTGATAGCTGGTAACTATGCAAGGGCCAAGTTGGACTTCCACTTGGAAAATGGAAACTGGCCCACCATCGATGAGGTGGTGGCTGACCTTAACTCTCGCTTTCGGCCCATGAACAATGGGGATTGGGCCAGAAAGAAGATGCAAAAAGCGAGGCAAGGACAGTCTTGAATGGATGCCTTCCTGGCAGAATTCAACAGTTGGAAGCTGATGGCAAGTGCTTCTGACAATCTGGCTATCCTGTGCCTTGAACAGGCAATTAACTCTGAGGTGCTTTGGCTCATGCACCATTTGGGAAAAAGAAAAGACACATACAAGGAGTATGTAACAGAGCTCTGGTTAGTGGCCAGAAACTTCAAAAACCACTGGTATATGATGGCCTCCTCTTCGAGGGTATGGCCCCAAAATCAACCTCATGGCTTCTCCACCACAGGAACGCAACCCAGAGCTGGCACCCCCATGGATATAGGCACCACTCCCTGATCAGGAAAGGGGAAGGGACCCCCTAAGGACAAGTCCCACATCATGTGCTTTGGATGCAGCCTGAAAGGCCATTATCGAAGCAAGTGCCCTATACAGGCACAACCACAAGGACGCCCTGTCAGGGCTGTAAATACTGACACTGGACTCGACCCCCACCTACAGGCAATGGAGGGGATGAGCTTCGAACAGATCATTGCTCATATAAACCAGTTAAAAGAATCAGAGCTGCAGTGAAATCAGGTCCTGCAGACTCTTCTAGTATGCAGACATTTGTTCCTGTTTCTTCTTCTTCTTCTTTTTATGGCTTCTGTTCTACTTACAGACTTAAAGTTACAAAAGAAAATACAAAAATAGAAAATAGAAAAGCCAAAAATAGTGTACCAGTAGTTTCTTTCAATCATTTCTCTTTTCTCGACATCGAAGAACCACAGGAGTTATTTAATGGTTCAGGATTCCTTTCTCCTTCTCTTATTTCTACATCATCTGAAGTGGAGTCCTGAAAGGGCTTGGGGCCAGATGTAAAACCAAGCCTGCTTAATTCTGCTTGCAATAAAAAATAAAAAAATGTTTCTTTCAATCTCCCAGATCTCAAGGGTAGTAGTGCAAAGACCTCCATACAGTCTGAAACCTGATGCATGCTGAACCTGAAAGATTCTGTGGAGGTCCCTTTGGTTTTGCAGATGAATGCCGGTTTGGTGTTCAAAGTTAATGCATTACTTGATAGTGGCGCTACTGGGGTATTTATAGATAAGGACTTTGTGGAAAGGAACCAGATTCCGAAAATAGCACTACCAAGGGCAGTTGACATATTTAATGTCAATGGTTCACCTAATTCTGCTGGAAGGATTACGCATCAGGCTCACCTCTGAGTCTCATACCTTGACCATCACTGTCATATCCATGACTCTCGGACTCAGTCCCAGTCCAGTCCGGACCCCTAGCCCCTATCTCCGGTCAAGTCCGGTCCTAGTCCAGCCTAGAAAACCCAATCCCGGCCCTAGATAACTCAACTCCGGCCTGCATAACTCAAGTCCGGTGTTTTACCCCTATCTCCGGTCTGTTTCGGCCTCCCGGCCTCGCACTGCTCCACCCCGGTCCTCCTAGGTCTATGTCCGGGTCACCCGGACATAACTCTGGTCTGTTTCCCTTTGTTTGTACTATATTTAGTCTAGCCCATTCATCTGACTTTTGCTTACTGTACAAATCCTGTGTCTGACCCTGGTATGCCAGTCACCCGGACTTTGGCTATTAGCCTTGGCACAGCCACTGTGGCTATCCACTCTCTTGCTAATCATCTTGCTAATAGCTTGTTCACAAGTCCAGCTCTATGTTCATTATCCCGGACTGGCCTCCTGTATTTAACCCCTGTACATACTTCATAGCACCCCAGTCAGAATATCAACTTAGTATTACCCTCAACTCCATATTACCCCTCGAGACTACTCTATAGCTAAGGCCGAGCCTTAAGCTATCCCCGACCCCTGTCCCGGACCTCTCCCCGGCTTGCATAAGGGTACAGCACATAAGCTGAGACCAAGGGAGGTAGATCCAACCCCGGACCGGCTTCCCCTTGTGTGCACTCCAACACCGGTCGGTTTCCCACGCTACCAGCCTTGTTCCCGCGCTCCCGGTCTTAAGTCCGGTCCTCTGGACTTAGCCCCTAACCTCCAGCCTCAACTCCGGTCCAACCGGACTTGGCCCCTGTCTCTCGGCCTTGACTTTGGCCACTCGGACTTAACCCCTGTCACCCGGTCTTGAAGCCTGGTCACTCCGAGGGTAAACCCGTACTTCACAGTATATTCTGACTCACACTTGTGCAAGTCACTTCATCATGTCTAGGTCCTGCTCTAGAGCCCCTGCCCATGGCCTTGCCCATCGGGACTCATCGGGATACCTCTCCTCTGACTCCGGAGCCCAACCCGGAGATCTCTGCTAAAGCAGAGAGGTAACCCAGCACCCCTCGGCACTCTGCACACCCCCGGGTTGCATTACCCCAGACACTACGTCCTTAGTGGTCAAAACTTAATGCATCCATTCCCTTACTCCTGCCCTGCCTGCCCCTCGTTTTCTCCTGACTCCGGACCGGCCATGTCAGCCCCTGAGTCGGACTCACCATCCGGACTCACCACCAACCTGGGTTCTTGCCTAAGCCCACTTCCAAGTCGGAGTTACTCTCCGGACTTGCCCCTGAGTCGGCCTCATCAACCGGACTCACTTCTGTCAGCTCCCCCGAGCTACCCTGACCTCTGGCTGGTCACCCTGGTCTTCACCACAGTCCTTACCTCAGTCATCCCAGCACTCGAGCCCAGCTGTCTTCATCCAGTTCTACTGTACTGAACACTGGGATCTCATCACTCATTTGACCTCCTGACTCCCCGATATTGGTCTTTGGACCTCTGTGCACCTCCGGTGCAACCCCCAGGCCTGGACTTGGCCAGTCCCGGCCCTCAACACCTTCCCTGGTTCCCCATCGGCACTCGGCCTCAGCGGTTTTTGGGTCTGGTCTCCACCCTCGGCCTTTGCTACACCGGCCTTGGAGCCCGGGACCCCCTTCCGGTCTCCAGACTGTCTGTTACCGGCCTGTCTGGCCTTGGCTGGCTTGTCCACACTCACCCGGACTTGCCTGGAGCCGGTTTGCCACTTCCCTTGGCCTCCTGCCCTTTGTTACTGGCCCTCTCGGCCCCGGTTTGACTCAGCCACCTCACCTGGACTTGTCTAGACCTGTTACTAGGTTTTGGACCGGTCCTGGCTCCCCTCAGACCTGTCTGTCCCTCACAGACCCCTCCTGGGTCTCCTGTCCATTGTCCCGGTGCTGCACTAGTCACCTCAGCCTCGGGATGGTGCTTGTCCTTTGGACTTGCACCAGGCCTCGGCTTTGGTGGTCTTAGCAAGTGCATGACACCTCCGTTTCGGTCTAGGACCGGTCTGCCAGCCCTCTGGCCCTTAGCCCGGTCCTGACCTCTTTTCCGGCCTCACTTTTCACTTAGAGGCACCCCCTGGGCATGCTAGCCCTTTGGACTTGCTCCTGACCTCTGGTTTTCGGTCTAGGACCGGTCTGCCGGTCCTCCGGCCCCTATCCCGGTCCCTGACCTCACTTCCAGGCCTTTCCCTGTCCTCTGTCCATCCCGGGATCCTAACCGGGTTAACAAGTTGGTAACTCTGTACTCCAGAAGCCAAAACCGGTGGTCTCGGTTGAGACAAAACAATTAGAGTCTACCCCAGGATCCTAACTGGGCCAACAAGTTGGTACTCCGGTACACCAGAAGCCAAACTGGTGGTCTCAGTAGAGACAAATCAATTAGTGCATTACTCTGTTCCCCTTAGCACCCCTGGCTTGTCCTGCCAGGCCTTTGGTTTCACCCGGCTTTACAGCCCTGGTCCGGACTTGCCAACTCCGGTCCCCTTGTGGCCCTGGCTTGTCCTGCCGAACCCTGCTGGACCCCCAACTTCCCTCGGACTCACCTGGCTGTTCAGCCCTGGACCGGACTTGCTAACTCCGGTCCTCCTATTTGTGTCCACTTTGTCCCACCTCCGGACTCCCTTATGACCGGTCCTCTGAGTTCCGGTCTTCCCTCCTTCACTAGGCCTTGTCGGCCTGTCACCTCCGGACTTCCTTAGAGCCCCTGACCGGTCTTGCTGACTCCGGCTTTCTTTCTCTTTTCTGCGGTGTTCATCTCCAGGCCTCCTCATGGCCCCTGACCGGTCTTGCTCACTCCGGACTTCCTTCTTTTGGCTGGTCTCCCATCTCCGGCCTCCCTCAGCCTTTGATACCCCTTGGGTAGCTCTATGCTACTCCTCTGTCACTCATTTGGCCTTCAGGCCTCTCCCTCCTCCCGGAACTACCCCTATCCTCATCCCCAGTGCTATGGTCTTGACCTAGCACCTCTTTCCGGTCCTTGGTGGACCCGGCCTTGGTTCTCTCGGTCTCCGACCCCTGTTTTAATTGGCCTTGTCAACCCGTTAGGAACTGAAGTATCTTGGTTGTAGGGAACCGACTAGCCCACTCAATAGGCACCTGTTGGTGGCCGAGTGTAGTGCAGTCACCTATCCCCGCCTAATACTAAAGTTTGCTAACCCCCCTGACGTCAACCCCGCCTTGGAGCATGAATTTGCTTGCAAGACACCCCAGGCTTCGGCCCATCTGACAAACCCCTGACTCTGCCGGTCTGTTTCCCAGCTCACCCACTCGCCCCGGAACTTGTATGTTCGCGAGGCCCCTTCAGGTACCAGCTAACCCCTCACCTTCCCCTAACCATCGCCACTGTCACCCCACCATTGACTCCGGAACTCTGGTCCTACCCACTCTCCCAACTCCGGTCTTACCGGTTGTCTTTTGGCCTGCCGATCTTCACCGGCCTTCTGGTTTCCTCTCGGGCTCTGGTTCCGGCCTTCATACCCTCACCTGTGACTCCGACACTCCTTACTATCCCCATACCAGTCCGGCCTGCTCTGCCGGCCTTGTATCTCCGGTTTTAAAGCTTTTCCGGCCTTGAAAAAGCTTCCCGAAACCGGTCTTGACACCTGTTAAGCCAGTCTCGGCATTCTCAGTACTCGGACTTGCAACTCCGGTGGTAGTACTCCTACTACCTGTCCAGTACTCCTCTCGGTGGTCCTAGCCCACACCTTGTACCCCTGTAGACTTGGGAAGTCTACCCTAAGAGGGGGATAAGGGACCTCGCTAGTGACCTACTCTCTTCCAAACCCCTGTCTGCTACCTCTCTGGTGCCCTCAGCACAACCCTGCTCGGTCCCTGCACACCGGTTCCCAGTTCCTTGGTCCGGTCCTTGCATACCAAGGCACTCCCGAACCACCTGCCCTGGGTTGCTCCCAGCCCCTAACATCTGTGTTGGTACTCCGGTCTCACTATCTCGGTAGTCCTTGGCCTTGGTGGTTGTGTGTTCACTGGTCTCACCGGTCTCGGCCTCCTGTTGTCAGCCTTTCGGCTGGACAACCCCTAGGCCTCACCCGGTCTCCAGACCCCCTGAACCGGTCCTCCAGTGGCCCTTTTGGCCTCCGGGCTTCTCACCACCGGAAAACCCACTTCCAACCAACTCCGGACACCCCTAAACCGGACTCAACACCCGGCCTCCCCTCCTGCTGACATCCCTAGGCCTTCATTGAACCGGCTTTATGACCTGCTGGTCTCTGGTTCATGCCTAGCTATGTCCAGCCCTCCAGTCCTTGTGCAAACTCAACTCTCGCTGTCCTAGACAGCCTCCTCGGTCCCTCACTGTCCTCCAGAAGCCCAT
This sequence comes from Pisolithus tinctorius, assembly GCA_024663395.1. Taxonomy (NCBI): domain Eukaryota; kingdom Fungi; phylum Basidiomycota; class Agaricomycetes; order Boletales; family Pisolithaceae; genus Pisolithus; species Pisolithus tinctorius. The sequence continues at coordinate 43,191 of JANFAH010000131.1, forward strand.
CTGGCCAGTTCCAAGGTGCTCGGCACTTGGGCTTGCCACTTCCGGCCTCGGGTTTACACCCTGCTACCCCTGGTTACCCCGGTCTCAGTGCTAGCCCGTCGGCCTACACTGTTTTGGCCGCCGGTTGTCAGCCCACCAGCTAGAAGGCACCTCAGGTCATCTCCAACTACCCCAAACTCCTCCGACACCTTCAGACCGGCCTCCAGCCAGCCACTCCGGCCCGGCCCAACCCAGCTCCAGACCAGTCTCCCTTTGGATTTCCGGCCTTACAGCCCCACCCAGGTCGAGACTGGTCTCCCATGGCCTTTCTAGCCCTTTTAGCCCTTACTGGCTCCCAACTGGTCCCCACCCGGCTTTTCTAAGCCCCCCTGACCATTAGACCGGTCTCCAGCTGCCCCTTCCGGTCCTCTCCGACCCTCAGACCGGTTCCCGGCCTTCCAGGCCTTCTGTTCCCTTGACCGGTCTTCAGTCTTGCTGTTTTGCCAGACCACTCGCTTTAGCACAACAGGCTTCAGCTGCTCTCGGTCTCAGTCTCCAGCTTTGGCCACTCCCCCTAAGCCACCCTCGGTCTCAGCCTTCGGCTTTGACCCCTGTCTCTGGCTTCGGTTTCCTGTTTCCTTGTTATATGTTTTCTTGGTTTTCTGTTATCTGTTATCTTTTTCTGTAGATACACACTCTCAGACCCCGTGACCCCCTGGAGCAGACCTTGGACCCAACCCAGCCTTCTCGGCACTTCTCATGACCCTCTGTACCCCTGCAGCATACTCCCAGTCCAACCAGTGCATTCCTAGACCGGTTTTCCCGGCCTTTGTGTCTTTCCAGTGTCACTCAGCGTCACACCAGTACACCCCTGGACTGTCTTTTGGTCATCTCTGGACCTCCCCGACCCTCTTGGTCTCCATGTTGCCCTGAACCGGCTTTGAAGCACACCTCTGGCCCTAGTGGCACACTCCTGGTACATTGGTTGGACATTACCAGTCCCCTGCACATCTTCGGTCTCCGGCCTTCCCTGACCTGGCCCTGAAGCACACCCCTAGGCCTTACCTGGCCATTCCCGACCTGCCTTAACCCATCTCTGAAGTGCAACTCTGGCCCCCCTGAGAACACTGGCTACAGCTTTCAGCTGTCTCCAGAAACCCCCGTTACAGCTGGTCTAGTCACTTCCGGACTCGGCTTTGCCTTGTCCCGGCCTGCTGAACTGTCTGGCAGCCTCCTAGACCGGTCTCCGGCCCTCTTGTTGTCGCTTCTCTGGCCTCGGGTTCCCAGAACAGTCCTCGGACTTGACCCTTGCCCCCAAACCCGGCTTGTCCCATTCCGGTCTGAACTACTGGACCTCCGGTCATCGCTGGCCTGTCTCCCAGCCCTCGGGCTCACCCTTGGCACTGTGTGCGCACTCGGACTCACTCCTAGTCATGGGACCTCACTGCATAACCCTCTGAGCATATTTCCCTATGGAACCTCAAGGGTTCGGTTCCTAAGAGGGGGATACTGTCATATCCATGACTCCCAGACTCAGACTCAGCCCAGTCCGGACCCCTAGCCCCTATCTCCGGTCAAGTCCAGTCCTGGTCCAGCCTAGAAAACCCAATCCCAGCCCTAGATAACTCAACTCCAGCCTGCATAACTCAAGTCCGGTGTTTTACCCCTATCTCCGGTCTGTTTCGGCCTCCCGGCCTCGCACTGCTCCACCCCGGTCCTCCTAGGTCTATGTCCGGGTCACCCGGACATAACTCCGGTCTGTTTCCCTTTGTTTGTACTATATTTAGTCTAGCCCGTTCATCAGACTTTGCTTACTGTACAATCCTGTGTCTGACCCTGGTTATGCCAGTCACCCAGACTTTGGCTATTAGCCTCTGCATAGCCACTGTGGCTATCCTTGTCTTGCTAATCATCTCACTAATAGCTTATTCACAAGTCCGGCTCTATGTTCATTATCCCGGACCGGCCTCCTGTATTTAACCCCTGTACATACTTCGTAGCACCCCAGTCAGAATATCAACTTAGTATTACCCTCAACTCCGTATTACCCCTCGAGACTACTCTATAGCTAAGGCCGAGCCTTAAGCTATCCCTGACCCCTGTCCCGGACCTCTCCCCGGCTTGCATAAGGGTACAGCACATAAGCTGAGACCAAGGGAGGTAGATCCAACCCCGGACCGGCTTCCCCTTGTGCGCACTCCAACACCGGTCGGTTTCCCACGCTACCGGTCTTGTTCCCGCGCTCCCGGTCTTAAGTCCGGTCCTCCGGACTTAGCCCCTAACCTCCAGCCTCAACTCCGGTCCAACCGGACTTGTCCCCTGTCTCTCGGCCTTGACTTTGGCCACTCGGACTTAACCCCTGTCACCCGGTCTTGAAGCCTGGTCACTCCGAGGGTAAACCCGTACTTCACAGCTAGCCCTTTGGACTTGCTCCTGACCCCCGATTTTCGGTCTAGGACTGGTCTGCCGGTCCTCCAGCCCCTATCCCGGTCCCTGACCTCGCTTCCAGTCCTTCCCTGACCTCTGTCCATCCCGGGATCCTAACCGGGTTAACAAGTTGGTAACTCTGTACTCCAGAAGCCAAAACCGGTGGTCTCAGTTGAGACAAAACAATTAGAGTCTACCCCAGGATCCTAACTGGGTCAACAAGTTGGTACTCTGGTACACCAGAAGCCAAACTGGTGGTCTTGGTAGAGACAAATCAATTAGTGCTACACTCCAGTCCCCTTAGCAGTCCTCCTAGCTTGTCCTGCCAGATCCATGGCTTCACCAGGCTTTACAGCCCAGACTTGCCAGCTCCAGTCCCATTCCTCTTTCCCCTGATGAGCAGAAAGAAGTCAGTGACTTCATGGACAGTCAACTCAAGAAGGGATATATTCAGCCTAGTAAATCACCACAAACCTCCCTGGTGTTCTTCATCCCCAAAAAGGATGGAAAGAAGTGTACGGTCCAGGACTATCGTTACTTAAACGAGCACACTGTCAAGAACTCATATCCTCTCCCTTTAATATCTCAGCTTGTAGACAAGTTGAAAGGTTGCAAACTCTTCACAAAGATGGATCTTCGCTGGGGTTACAACAACATTAGGATCAAAGAAGGAGATGAATGGAAAGCTGCTTTCATATGCCATTGTGGTGCTTTCAAACCAATGGTCATGTTCTTTGGGCTCTGTAATTCACCTGCCATGTTCCAGAACATGATGAATGATATCTTTGGCGATATGGAAGATGTGCTTGTCGTCTACATCAATGACCTAATGATATTTACAAAAACAGACAATCAGGTGGAACATGACAAGATCATGCTGGAGGTGCTAAGAAGGCTAAAAATAAATGACCTGTTTGTCAAACCACAGAAGTGTGTCTTTGGACAACAAGAGGTGGACTTCTTAGGAATGATAGTTGGCATTAATGGAGTATGTATGGACCCTGCTAAGATCTCTGCTGTGCAAGATTGGCCCATACCTACCAACATTCACAGAGTTCATGACTTCCTTGGCCTAGTGAACTTTTACTGATGCTTCATTAAGGACTTCACACAGATCGCAAAACCCCTAAATAACCTCATGAAGAAAGACCTTCCATTTGTATGGGATGACAGCTGTCAGGTGGCATTTGACATGCTAAAAGAAGCCTTCACCACTGCTCCTATCCTTATGTTCCCTGATCAGGATTGGAGGTTTCAGTTAGAAATGGACGCTTCAGACTATGCCACCAGAGCAGTGCTCTCAGTAGAATGTGATGACAGTCTTTGGAGACCCATTGCCTACTCTAGTCAATCTCTATCTGGGGCTGAACTTAACTATACAGTTCACAACAAAGAAATGCTGGCTATTATCTGTGCGCTTGAACAATGGTGTCACTACCTTGAGGCTACTCCATACCAGTTTGAAATTTGGATGGACCATCACAACCTCAAGTGGTTTATGACCACACAGAAGCTCCAACCATGCCAGGCACGTTGGGCACAGTACTTTAGTCAGTTTAACTGTATCATAATTCACAAGCCCAGAGTCATGATGGGATGACCTGATGCCCTGTCAAGACAAGAGGACTTCATAGAAGGAAAAGAAAGGTCAAAGTCAGAAGAGTCTCTATTTATAAACCCAAGTCAGGTTCACTCAGTAAAACTGGAAAACCCTTTCATGGAAGACTTGCAGATTGAGTCTGCTAGAGCCGAAGGAGTTCCCACTGGATGCGAGCTCCAAGGCAGTCTTCATTATGATGGAGGAAAGGTCTGGGTGCCTAGTGCACTTAGAAGGAAGTTACTCAATGCTCTACATGACTCTCCCCTAGCAGGACATCACAGAATAAAAGGTACTCAGGAGTTGATCACGCGCTGGTTCACGTGGTCTACCTTAAAACCCGATGTAGAGGAATATGTGAAGCATTGCCAAACATGTCAATCCAGCAAGTCCAGAAATAGGCCACCTGCAGGAGAACTCAAACCTTTACCCATCCCTGACAGGCCTTGGAGAGAGTTAACAACCGACTTCATGGACCTTGGAGTCAAGGGATCTTCTGGAAAATCCCATGTCCTGGTCATTGTCGATAGATTCTCTAAGGAAGCAGAGTTCATCCCCTGCACTGCGGAAGAAACAGCTGCTAGTACAGCTCGACTTTACCTGACGCATGTATGGAAACATCACAGACTTCCAGACTCTATCATATCAGACAGAGGCCCACAGTTTGCCTCTTCCTTCATGAAGGAACCATTTAAAATGCTGGGAGTACAGCAAAAACTTTCTACAGCCTTCCACCCACAGACGGATGGACAAACAGAGTGGTTGAACTGCGAGATCCAACAGTATTTACAGATGTATGCCAACCAACAGCAGGCTTGTTGGGAAGAGTGGCTACCCTTGGCTCAGTTTGTGTATAATAACTCTGCCTCATCTTCTACTGGCAAGTGCCCCTTCGAAGTTACTCGATCCTATAAACCTAGGATGGGCATCGAACCAACAACCCCAAAGGTAGTAGCAGCAGAGGAAATTGCCAAATCCTGGTTCCAGGTGTTCCAGGATGTAAAAACAAACCTCGCCAAGGCATGTTCCTGGCAGAAGCAACAAGCAGATAGATGCCACTTGTCTGCCCCTTCCTACTCTGCTGGATCTCAAGTCTGGCTAGCTACAGACCATCTGTCCTTGAAAGAACAGCAGAGCTGTAAACTTTCCAAGAAGTGGATCAGACCGTACAAAGTTCTAGAGGTACTTCCAAATGCTCTTAAGTTAAAGTTGCCGTGCAACATGAGGATTCACCTGGTTGTGAATGTCTCACAGGTTAAACCCTATCTCAGTGCTCTTGATGGGCAGCCTGTTACCAGGCCCGGACTGCAAAGGGTTACTGATGAAGGAGATGTCAAATATGAGGTCAAGCATGTTGTTGACTCCCATTTAAAATGTGGAGCTCTTCAATTCCTCGTGCATTGGAGGGGATACCCTGAAGAAGATCGTACTTGGGAGCCAGCCTCTGCCTTGAAGAATTTGCAGTCAGTGATCAAGGATTTTTATCAATCCCACCCAGGGGCACCCCATAAATTATCTCTCCTCTCATTGGAAAGCTTTGACAGCTTGTTCATGCCCATACCAGAATCGTTTACTACTGTTCGTCCTATTTGGTCTCACCTGGAAGTCAAGCCTTAGGAGGGGATAGTGTAATGACTGGTAGACTTTTCACCTCTGCATTTCCTGTTTACCTATATATATCCACCCTCTGGTTAGGGTTCCGCTTTAAGGATGCTTAGTCATCTTGGACTTTTCCTTTTGGTTTCTCTTTCACACTTACATGATACTTAGTAAGGCTGTGCCTTGTTACTAATGCATGTTTGCATTCGTCCAATAGCATAGTTCTCTCTCTTGTTTGTCTTTTTCTTGAATGTTCTTTCGTGGCAGTATGTACAAACAGTAAGGCAGTATATAAGTCCCATCATTTGTCATAGCCAGACTCTCTAATCTAGTTCATTTTGAGCTTGTCCCTCAATCAACAGGTTCTACTCCCACTCTCTCTGGTTTGAAGTGTTAGCTGAGAAGACTCTCATCTTTGGTTGCTTCACATGCTGTGCAGGTGTAGGTGTACACAAGTGCAGGTGTGCCCCGTAACTACAGTTAGTGAGATGAAACAAACAAGTAACAGAGTATAAGTACTTACTAGCCAGTTTGTTTGAAAGCGAGTGCAAGCAGGCAATCTGTGGGCATGTATGCAGGTAATGATAGTTAGAGCTAGTTCGGAAACCTCAGGTAAGTCGCAATTAGTTCCTTCAATGCTTGTACATGTTTTTCCACTGGGGCAGTTCGCATAGTGAGTTTGAATTGAGTTTGAAACATGTCCTGCGATGGATTATGATGATCTGGATCACCTTAGGCTTGCCTGGGTATCAGCTGCCACCATTGTTGCCCTTGTATCCCAGTACACTCTAGATTCACTAACTCACTCGATGCCTAATAAGACTAGCACTCCCACTCCACAAGTTCATTGGAACCATGAAGAAACTGCTGCTCTTGTAAGGTTCCTGCATGACAACTGGCATGAGGCAGGTGATAATGGGAACCTCAAGATGGCTACATCTCAAGCTGCTGCCCTGCATATCACCAACTATCGCACAGATGGACCTCCCAAGAACTATCAAGTGGTGAGAAACAAGTGGACTGGCTATGCAAGTCAGCATTGTAAACCACTTGTGATTTTTACTGATCTTCTGTCATAGATTCAAAAGATATATCGCGATATCAAGTACCATCAAGCACAACCATCTGGAGCCCACTGGGACAATGAGAAGGGGGCTAATATTCAGGGTCAGCATGCTGAGCAGGTGTTTGAGGATTTTGTGAAGGTATTTTTGTTTTTTTTTTTAACCCTGTGGCTTGATGAACTGATGATTACTCTTAGAGTCACCCCCTCATTTGCCAGTTCAAAATGAGTGGATGGGATCTATATCCCTACATTGCAGATATCATACCCCATGGTGGTGCCCATGGGGCCAATGCCTTTAGTCTGGATAGTTCCAATGCCACTGCTGACAGCATAGACAATGGAGATGGTGGAGTGCCAACCATTCAACCAACCACTTCTGCTTCAGTGCCTGCCAAATTTGCACCCTCCTCCACTCCCACACCCATTGAACCCATATCTACTTCAGTGCCTGCTGATTCTGTGCCAGCGCTTCCCCTAGTCCCACCAGGGTTGGATGATGACCATTTCCCATTTTTCGATGATCCACCATCTACCATCAACCTGTCTGACATTTCTATCCCTCCATCCAGTGCTCTGCCATCTAGTGGGAAGCGGTCTCACACCAAGGTGCTTGGTGATGACAAGGTTTCGACTACCATGTCCATTTTCCCATACGCCAATGCAAGTGACATTTCTGCTACTGCTCCCACCTCCAACAAATGTGCCAACCTCTCTGCCACCTTGGACTATGCAAAAAGCTCCCATTCCCATTGTTCTCACAATCCTCTGCCTTCACTTGTGATATCAAACCCTATCATGGTAGGCCTACAAGGCTCAATCAACACGTCGATGACATCTGCCATCAATAAAGCGTCAACAATGAGGGCACAAGCAATTCATTTACTGGACAATCAAGACCAAGATTTCCCCAGTCCCATCAAAGCATTCATCCAATCATTGATCATGCAGAATCTCAGCTTCGCTGATGTATACTTGAGGACAGCAAAGAAGGAAGATCGTTTGGCACTTGCTGAACTGGAGTATCGGATGAAACTTGGGGTTGGTAGTTCTCAGACCAGTACACAGTAGAAAATACTATAGGTAGATTTGATGTTTGCTGTACCTCCATACTTGCTATCACTGTATCACAATCTTTTTTTTTCTTTATCGCAATCTATCTTTTTTTTCTTCATCACACATGAGAGATCCAAAAGTGTACATATATTGCATGGTATGGGAAGAAATGAACTACATGTCTACAACATTGATATATCGCTCATACTGCTACTGGTGTTCATGGAGTCATCAGAGCTATAGTCATCACTACCTGAGGGCAATTGCCTGAGATCCCACAATTGAATAATTTCCTGATAATCATCCCACATATGTTGAGTGATCTGGTCACAGAAAGTGTGTGCCACTTCAAGCTGACCTACATTGGAATTATCTTTGTTGGCTCTGCCCTCATCTGCTGATCCCCCAGGCCCTCCTGCACCTTGCTTGTCTATGTGGACATCCTGTCCTGGCATCGGACCTTCTTTGGCATCGTGAGTACAGATGAAGTTGTGCAGTGCACAGAGTGCTGAGGGGATTCAGCCTTGGATGTTGATGTTGTACTCAGGGCTTAGTAGTAAGATGTGAAAACAATGCTTGAGGACACCAAATATTCACTTGATGACATTGCATGCAGATGAGTGCCAGAGGTTGAACAACTCTTCTTTGTTCCTGGGTCTTGTCAGTTCAGCAGGACAATAAGATGGATAATTCAAAGACAATTACCTTAAATGTGCTCAGCACCACTCTGCAAGGTGGTAGCAAGTCACCCGGTATGGGACTAGAATTTCTGGGCACAGGGGGAATCCAGCATCCACAAGGAGAAACTTTCCTGTTGGGATGACAAGCCCTTTCATACATGCATCCTGGTATACATGTGCATTGGTAGCTGAACCCTCCCAACCAGTCAACGAGTATGTAAACATCAGCTGGAAATCGCAAGCAAACAAGCAGTTCTGTGATATGGAGCCTTTGCAGTTTCAGTACACCACCTGGTCCTCTGATGCCAGAGCAGCATGGATATGGCTCCCATCCAACACACCAATCGTGTCCTTGAAATACAGCCAAAATCTTTTATCTCCCCTAATCTTGGCTGAATATCATCGGCACCAGGCATCTTGATGTACATGGAATAGAAGGGTGACAATGATAGGATGAAGAGTATCTTGCAAAAGTACCTGATCAAGGAGGTTAGAAAAGTATCAGAAAACTAAGGGTGATAACATACTGAGATATGGTCTCATTTGACCATTGAAAATGTTCACTGATGTGCCTGATAGTCAGACCTGTCACACTCATATAGAGGAAAGTAGCTAGTTGTTCTTCAAGTGAAACAAATCAAGAGTTGCCATGACTGATCTGGTGAAGCTCCTCCACAAGTCATGCAAAGACATCAGTGTGAACACCAAGTTTGCATCGGATTCGTTCTGGATGACCTGCAAGGAGCTCGATAAGCCATTCCTCACTGGTTAGTGCTGACATGTGGTAAGGCTCCGGAATCCTTCAGATTGGTGTAGATTGCACTTCAGTACAACCGATCATGCAGAGGATGATATTGATGACAAGAGTGATATGGTGCAGCAAGTGTTGGTGGTGAATCTCCTCATGATCACCACCAATATTAACGTCATCCATCTTGCATACAGGAGGAAATGTTTCAAACTCAATTCAAACTCACTACACAAACTGCCCCAGTGGAAAAACATGTACAAGCATTGAGGGAACTAATTGCAACTTACCTGAGGTTTCTGAACTAGCTCTTAGTAAACAAAACAAAAAAAGTAAACATACAACTCACAGGGGCAGAAGATGCCATTGGTCAGGAGGGATACCCTCCTGAATCTTCACCTGTCTTCAAGCTGTTTGCCAGTGAAGATGAGGTGCTGCTGGTCTGGAGGAATGCTGTGTGGCATGTCAGTGGGCAAACTTTTACCTTCATTTCATTGTCACAGAGTCTCAGGACTTGGCAAAATTTGAACTACTTGTTGTGATTACAAATCACTGGACTTGCAATCACAATGCTTTGAAAATTGTCCTTACTACCTGATGAGAGCTCTCCAATGATGCACAGTACGTTTCGACGCGCCGAGTGGTTCTGGAGAAATTCCACATTTCGTGCAAGGGTACACTTTCACAGACTTTCTTGCATATCTCGCGTGTTTCGCCGTTGCGCCTCTCGCTTTTTCGGTCGTACACTCTCCTCGATGATCCCTTCCTGTCGATCCGTTGTTCGTGAAATTCCGTGCAGCTGTTGTCGAGGTATGACTGTTTTCGTGTTCAGAGGACCGCGAGACAACTTTGCAAATATCTCGAGATCGGGTGCTTCGATCAATGTGGTTCCTTGTTCTCCCAGCTCGCCTAAGAGTCCCATATCGTCACCCGTAATTTCGTGTCGATCACCCCAACCGTTCTCGTTTGGCGGTCTCCCTTCTCCCTTCCCCCATGTCATTGCTTCCCCCCATACATGCACTGTATCTCGCTCGTTTCCCCGCCGCGTCTCTCGATTTTCCGCCCGTGTATACTACTCGGTGAGAGCTCTCTAATAATGCCCAGATCGTTTCGACGCGCATAGCGGTTCTAGAGATATTCCGCGTTTTGTGCGAGGGCACACCTTCAAAGACCTTCTCGCATGTCTCGCTCGTTTCGCCGTCATGTCCCTCGCTTCTTGGTCGCACACTCTCCTCGATGGGCCCTTCCTGTCGACCCCTTATTCGTGAAATTCTGCGCGGTCATTACCGAGATATGGCCATTTTTGGGTTCAGAGGCCTGCGAGACAACTTTGCGAGTAGCCCAGGGTTGGATGGTCCGATTGACATGATTCCTTTTGCTACAGGCTCGTCTGCGGGTCATCTATAAGCTCACATGGTTTCATGTTGATTGTGCCAGCCATTATCGCGCGAGGGTCTTCCTCTCCCCTCCCCTAGAACATGTTCTTGCATATCTGGCTCGTTTCCGCCTCGCGTCTCTCGCTTTTCCACAGGAATGTGCTACTCGACGAGAACTCTCTAATGATGTCCTGATCGTGTCGGTGTGCCAAATGGTTCCAGAGAAATTCCGCGTTTTGTGCGTGGGTACGCCTTCAAGGACTTTCTCACATATCTCGCTACGTACGTCTGATCACTGAGAAGAAAGTGCTTGTGTACCGACGTTAAACTGTATGGACACTGGTGAAGAGAGTGAATTGTGCACAGTGTCTTTAGCTTTAGCTTGGTATCTCAGTAGTACACGGTGGTGTGACTAGATGTCCTCGTCATTCTGTTGGTTGTGGTCCAGTATCTATGGTGTGGCTGTAAACAAGGTGTATGGTATTGCAGATGGTGCTACTTACTAGTGATCCTGTGGCATGCTGCCCGGAGGGTTTTTCGTATTGTATGGTAGCTATACCACACTCCCTCACAACTCCAAGGTATGTATGTCAGAATTTCAAAAAAAATTGAGGTACCTACGTCGGAGTGTCGAACAAATTGAAGGACCTATGTCGGAGTGTCAAAGAAATTGAAGGATCTACGACGGGATGTCAAACTATTTGAGGTACTGTGTCAGAGATTCAAAAAATTGTGCCTACATCGGGGTCTCAAACACTCCAATGTACCTACGTCAGAGCTTGAACATATTTGAGGTACCTATGTTGGAGGTTCAAATGCTCCGATGTACCTAGGTCGGAGCTTGAACAAATTTGAGGTACCTATGTCGGAGGCTCAAACACTCCGATGTACCTATGTTGGAGCTTGAACAAATTTGAGGTACCTATGTTGGAGCCTGAACAAGCTTGAGGTACCTACATCAAAGTGTCAAAAACTCTAGTCTTGTGGGGATTATTGAGCAATTCACTGAATTGCCAATTGGTTGAATGGTAGAATAGGGGTTTTGTACCATTGGTGAAATCCTAAATCACCCAATCAGCAAATGGGACAATACTCCTAATCCATCACAAATTAACATAATGAATGTCCTTCTAGAGAACATACAGCATAACATTGTAAAAGAACATAAGTACTTTGATGCTCAATGTTTTTAGCATGTAATTAGGAAAAACAATTACATGAGAACATGATTAATGTTAAATTACATGTTATTTTGGATAACATCACTTCAAACATAGTATCTCTGTATGTGATGTTTTTTGCATGTTATTAATCATCACATTGATCATTGTTTGCAGTGCACTGCAAGCATTTCACAATTTTTAAGGACCAAACATGTTGAAAACAATTGAAGGAAGAGATACCATGTTAAAATGGATGTTTTCACAGACAAAATCCAAAAATAATATTTCATTTTCTTTGCCTTCTCTACCAGCAAACATGGATTGACAGTAATTGTCATTAGACTAGAAGCTAATGATCATTACCATCAATTAATGTTTATAGGTGGGACAAACAAAGAAAATAAATTATTAATTTTGTATTTGTTGTTTGAAAACATCCTAAATAACATTGTATCTCTTCTTGCAATTTTTTTCAGCAGGTCCTATTATGCAAAATTGTGAAATGCTTGCAGTGACATAACTCCAGTCTGTTTTCCTTTGTTTGTACTATATTTAGCTTGGTCCATTCATCTGACTTTTGCTTACTGTACAAATCCTGTGTCTGACCCCAGTTATGCCAGTCACCCAGACATTGACTATTAGCCTTGGCACAGCCCCTATGGCTGTCCACACTCTTGCTAATCTTCTTGCTAATAGCTTATTAACAAGTCCAGCTCTATGTTCATTATCCTGGACTGGCCTTGTGTATTTAACCCCTGTACATACTTTGTAGCACCTCAGTCAGAATATCAACTAAGTATTACCCTCAACTCCATATTAGCCCTTGAGACTACTCTACAGCTAAGGCCAAGCCTTAAGCTATCCCCAGCCCCTGTCCCAGACCTCTCCCCAGTTTGCATAAGGGTACAGCACATAAGCTGAGACCAAGGGAGGTAGATCCAACCCTGGACCAGCTTCCCCCTGTGTGTGCTCCAAGACTGGTGTGAGTTGAAGTGTGGAAAGGCAGTAAAAACCAACCAAATCCAACACCAAAGACAAATAAAAAGGTGAGTGGTGGTGTGCTTCTGCAGTGCCTGGAGGGCAGAAAGAATCTAATGTGGGGGGGAACTTCAAGTGGAGGATGCTCCTGGAACAAGTTGTCAATGAGTTATGCAGGTGTCATGACTGTGCATTTATCCTAAGTCCCCACTCCCTCTGCACCCTTTTCTGCCAGTCATTCATTCACTCTGCACCAACTCCACCTGCTGTCACACACCAAAGGTGTTGTGGACATGACTACAGCTGACTCTGCCTAACTTGTCAACAAGTTGCGCACCCATGCCATGCATATGAAGACTAAAGCCCTCATGCGTAGAAAGACTGCTAGACATGAGCAGTCATCCTTTGCACAAGAATGAGTGGTCAGTGCTAGAGAGAAAAGAGGAAGTGAGTTAAGCATGCATTAAAAGTTTTTAGTGCCTGTGTATGGCATTCCGGTTTTCATCATATCTCCACCATTTCCAAAGATATCGACTCCATTCTCACACTCGCCTAAAGTGCTCAGCCATGCCATCCTGCCTTCCAAATTTGGAGAGGATCCTCGCACCCTACACATTTCTACAGCACTCCAACCATCAGACGCTCATTTTACTAAGTCCATCAGATATGGCCACCTCTTCGTCAATCATCTCACTTGTCTCATTTGCCAGAGACAATGGCTACATATATCTGCCAGGTGTTCCCACCAGCTTCCGTCCTGAAGCCCCCTGGTTCATTCTCTCACTGTCAGCCCCATCCCATCCCATGCAGCTTGGTCAGCATGTTCTTCTTGTCAGTATGACTTCCAGAAGGACATTTTTTGGTCACCTCAGGTCTGTCACTCAGTTACAAAGGTCTTATGTGGTTGTTTCAGTCTCCCCACTTGATGAAGCATATGGATTGTTCCTCCCTGCTCCCTGCACTGTCTTTGTTCCAATCTCATCCATCGTTCTCCCCACATTGTGACAGCTGCAGTATGATCTACTGTCCTCCAGCCTCCCTGATCACATTCATGACGAGTATGATGTGCATCTTGCCTTGTTACTGCAAGGCCCAGCAGAAGATGTCCCCCCTTCTCCCTCTCCTCCATCAGAGCCCCATTCATGAAGTATTTATTGACTTCACTGAGAGGATGAGTAGGTGGGGGACACAATCACCTATGCTCCCATTACTCCACAGACCCCCAATGCCCTAGCCTTTTGACACCTGACTCATGCTGTCCTTTTCTGGAATTAATACTTCCCCATCTGGAAACACTGTCTATCTGTTATCCAATCTGTTGGTCCAGTGATGTCTCTGCCGAGATCTGACTTGCATCGCCACCCCCTAATGTGATTCAGTGCGCTTACCCAGTTTCTGACTCTATTTGACTCATACTGTGATATTTTGACTGTCCTTGACTTGTTCATTGCCAATACTTACCAATCCTCTTTGCTTGCTTACTTTTTGTTTCTTGCTTACTCATCATGATTACTCAGTCCTTACTCATTACTTACCAAGCATTTGTGCCTTGTTTGTCACAAGCTGTGCTTCCCCCACAGTATATAAACCCCATGTACTTAGCTACCAAAAAGCAATCCAGTCAGTCAGCTCAGCTCTCTCAGTGCAGAACTTGTTGTTGACAGTTGAGGCTCATTTGGAAGAGTCTATCTGTCATCATTCATATATTTGGTAGTTGAGGCTCATTCAGAAGGGTCTATCTACCACCTTCCATCATCTGCAGTCTTATCCACCCTAGTCAGCACTCTTGCTTAGTCATCCATCCACTCCTGCGTAACTTGTCATTGACTTGCACCAGGAACATGTATTATCAAAGTCCATTACTCCCAAGTCCTTTCAGCTGAACACCTTCACTCTGTTCAGCATTCCCTATTCAGTTATCACTCGTTCATCTGCTCTTGCATAACTTGTCATCAACTTGTGCTAGGAGCACCTGCCATCGAAATTTCCCCCACTTAGATTTTTCTGCACTCCAGGTTCTGCAGAGGCACACCACCACACTCACTTTATTTGTCTTTTGTGTTGGATTTGTTTGGTTTATACCAGCTTTCCACACTTCGACTCACATTGCCTCAGGTCTGTCAGTCAGTTAAAAAGGTCTTATGTGGTCATTTTGGTCTCCCCACTTGATGAAGCATATGGATCCTTCCTCCCTGCTTCCTGCACTGTCTTTATTCCAATCTCATCCATCATTCTCCCCACATTGCAACAGCTGCAGTATAATCTACTGTTCTCCAGTCTTCCTGATGGCATTCATGATGAGTATGACATGCATCTTGCCTTTTTGTTGCAAGACCCAGCAGAAGATGTCCCCTCTTCTCCCTCTCCTCCATCAGAGCCCTGTTTATGAAGTATTTATTGACTTTGCTGAGAGGATGAATGGGTGGGGGACACAATTGCCTATGCTCCCATTGCCCCATAGACCCCCAATGCCCTAGTCCTTTGACACCTGACTCATGCCATCCATTTCTGGAATTGATACTTCCCCATCTGGAAACACCATCCATCTGTTATCCAATCTGTTGGTCCAGTGATGTCTCTGCTGAGATCTGACTTGTATTGCCACCCCCTAATGTGATGTCAGTGCACTTACCCAGTTTCTGACTCTATTTGACTCATTCTGTGATATTTTGACTGTCCTTGACTTGTTTATTGCCAATACTTACCAGTTCCTCTATGCTTGCTTACTTTTCATTTCTCACTTACTCATCAGGATCACTCAGTGCTTACAGTCCTTACTCATTACTTACCAAGCATTTGTGCCTTGTTTGTCATAGGCTGTGCTCCCCCACAGTATATAAACCCCCATGTACTTAGCTAAAAAAACAAGCAATTCAGAAGCATTCAGTCAGTCAGTTCAGTCCTTCTCAGCATAACTCATCATTGACAGTTGAGGCTCCATGAAGGGGTCTATCTGTCATCATTCATCATCTGCAGACCATGCCATGCTTAGTCAGCAGTTTTTGCTTAGTCATCCCTCTACTCCTGCATAACTCATCATCAACTTGCACTAGGAGTCCTTTTGGCTGAACACCTTTGCTCTGTTCAGTGTCTCCCTCTCAGTCAGCACTCATTTATCTTCTCCTGCTGTCAAGTCTGGGCCTACTCTGACCAACTCCCATGCTTAACAAGGTCTGGGGAGGGGTCCAGAAGCAAGTCTGACATGAAAGAACAGAACTCCAACTAGCAGAGTGTTGGCAGGAACAAAGACCACTGAAGTAAAGGCAGAGCGGAGTGAGGGTGCCAGGATTAGCTCATGTGCCACCCCCTTGCACAATCTCAGCCCTCGTATTTCAGAGGTAGAGACCAAACAGATTGTCAGAGGTAACTCCAACAGACAGAGGTCAGAGACAGAAGGAGTAGGAACTAAGTTGATATTCATACTGAGGAATGGCAGAGTATGATACATGCTTTTATACTACTACAGAGGTACAGTAACTGGAATCAGAACTGACATATGGAGACTCATAAAATTTCAAGTAAAACTTCCCAGATGATGAATGAAGGGTAGATGGAGGACATATGAGTGGGTAACATAGAACATCCAGAAAAGGAAACAGTCCAGGTGCTGAACCATGTGGTGCACACACTGTGGAGTACCTGGCTGTGCACTGTCAGGGAGAAGTCTGAAGGTAGTCACATGACTCCTCAGAGAATGGTCCACTTGGTCTGGTAGGAGAGCAACACAAGTCTGACAGCAGTGGAGTGCAGATGGTTTGTAAATGACAGAGGGTGGTGTGAGTCGAAGTGTGGAAAGCTGGTATAAACCAAACAAATCCAACACAAAAGACAAATAAAGTGAGTGTGGTGGTGTGCCTCTGCAGAACCTGGAGTGCAGAAAAATCTAAGTGGGGGAAATTTCGATGGCAGGTGCTCCTAGCATAAGTTGATGACAAGTTATGCAAGAGCAGATGAACGAGTGATAACTGAATAGGGAATGCTGAACAGAGTGAAGGTGTTCAGCTGATGTGAGTCAAAGTGAGGTTCAGTGGTGGAAACCAACCAAAACCAACACAAAAGACAATAAGAGCAAGTGGTGGTGTGCCTATGCAGTACCTAGATGGTAGAATCTTTGATTGGGAAGGGTTTTTGTGAGCTACAATACTCAAAGATGAGTGCTGAGGGTTGGGGGTGCTCCTGACGAAGAAGGAGCAGGAATGCGATAGAATGCGATGGGGTAGACTGCTGTCAGCCTACAGAAGGATGGATGGAGACTTAATGCAATGCTCTGAGCTGCACTGAGCTCAGGGAGGACTTGGAGTGAAGTATATTGATGATAGACAATGATAAGCGAAGTAGATGACAGTTAGACCCTTAATAAAGTCTCAACTATCAAAGCTGCTGAATGATTTACTGAGTGATGATAAAATGCGAGCAAGAGGGGCTCTCTGACGTCTTCTTCCTTTTTTTTTTGCTATCTAAGTACAGTGATTTATATACAGTACAGGTGCATTGCCTATGGAAAACAAGGTGCAAACACTTGGTAAGTGATTGGTAACTGATGAATAAGGAATGTAAGCAGTGGGTAATCATCTTAGAAAGCATTGGTGAGCATTGGTAAGGATAAGTAAGCCAAAAAGCGAAGAATCAGTAAGCAAAGTCAAAAGATTGGTAAGTATTGGCAATAGGTGAGTCAAAGACAGTCAGAATGTCAAGGTATGAGTCAAGTAACATCAGGAACTGGGAAAGTGCACTGGAATCGCATTAGGGGGAGGCTGTGCATGTCACATCTCGAAGAGATTGCCTCTGGGCCAAAGTGGGATGACAGAGAGGCAGTGCTGATCTGATGGTGATATAGTACATCCAAAAGTGGACAGGGTGAGTCAGATGTCAACAGGGTCAAGCTTTGGGGGTCTGTGGGGTGACAGGAACATAGGGGATCGCAACTTTCCCCCCCTTACTGTCCTCTCAGTGAAGCAGGTAAAACTTCATGAATGAGACTCTGTTGGAAGAGAGGACAAAGAGGGAGCATCTTCTGCTGTATCTTGCAATAAGGAGGCAAGATGTGCATCATACTCATCATGGATGCGATCAGGGAGAGTGGAGAACAGTAGATTATACTGTAGCTGTCACAATTTGGGAAGAATGATGGACAAGACTGGTATGAAGACATTGCAGGGAGCAGGGAGGAAGGATCCATATGCTTCTTGGACTGGAGAGACTGAAACAACCACATAAGACCTTTCCAAGTGAATGACAGACCTGAGGTGACCAAAGAATGTCCTCCTAGAGGTCATACTGACAAAAAGAACATGCTGTCCAAGCTGGATGGGCTGAGAGGGGGCAGACAAGGATGGGATGTACCAGGATGCTTCAGGATGGAAGCTGGTAGGAACTCCTGGTAGATATACATAGCCATGGTCCCTAGCAAAGGGGACAAGTGAAATGATTGATGTGGAGGCAGCCATATCAGAAGAATTAGTGAAATGAGCATCTTTTGGAGGGAGTGCTGTAGAAATGTGTGGAGTGCACAAATCCTTTCCAATTTTGGAAGGTAGGATCGCGTAGCTGAGCACTACAAGCGAGTGTGGGAATGGTCTCAGTATCTGCAGAAATGGCAGAGATACATCGAAAACTGGAATGCTGTACATGGGCGCTTAAGAATTTTCATCAGTGCTTAACTCGCTTCCTTCCTTTTGGCATTGATGACCTGTTCTTGTGTGAGGGATGACTGTCAACATTTCTGGCTGTCCTTCTTCACATGAGAGCCATGGTCTTCATCTCCATTCATCAGCTGCATCCATGTCCACCTCACCAAACACCTTTGGTGTGTGACACCAAAAGGACTTGGGAGTAATGGACTTTGATAATACATGTTCCTGGTGCAAGTCAATGACAAGTTACGCAGGAGTGGATGGATGACTAAGCAAGAGTGCTGACTAGGGTGGATAAGACTGCAGATGATGGAAGGTGGTAGATAGACCCTTCTGAATGAGCCTCAACTACCAAATATATGAATGATGACAGATAGACTCTTCCAAATGAGCCTCAACTGTCAACAACAAGTTCTGCACTGAGAGAGCTGAGCTGACTGACTGGATTGCTTTTTGGTAGCTAAGTACATGGGGTTTATATACTGTGGGGGAAGCACAGCTTGTGACAAACAAGGCACAAATGCTTGGTAAGTAATGAGTAAGGACTGAGTAATCATGATGAGTAAGCAAGAAACAAAAAGTAAGCAAGCAAAGAGGATTGGTAAGTATTGGCAATGAACAAGTCAAGGACAGTCAAAATATCACAGTATGAGTCAAATAGAGTCAGAAACTGGGTAAGCGCACTGAATCACATTAGGGGGTGGCGATGCAAGTCAGATCTCGGCAGAGACATCACTGGACCAACAGATTGGATAACAGATAGACAGTGTTTCCAGATGGGGAAGTATTAATTCCAGAAAAGGACAGCATGAGTCAGGTGTCAAAAGGCTAGGGCATTGGGGGTCTGTGGAGTAATGGGAGCATAGGTGATTGTGTCCCCCACCTACTCATCCTCTCAGTGAAGTCAATAAATACTTCATGAATGGGGCTCTGATGGAGGAGAGGGAGAAGGGGGGACATCTTCTGCTGGGCCTTGCAGTAACAAGGCAAGATGCACATCATACTCGTCATGAATGTGATCAGGGAGGCTGGAGGACAGTAGATCATACTGCAGCTGTCACAATGTGGGGAGAACGATGGATGAGATTGGAACAAAGACAGTGCAGGGAGCAGGGAGGAACAATCCATATGCTTCATCAAGTGGGGAGACTGAAACAACCACATAAGACCTTTGTAACTGAGTGACAGACCTGAGGTGACCAAAAAATGTCCTTCTGGAAGTCATACTGACAAGAAGAACATGCTGACCAAGCTGCATGGGATGGGACAGGGCTGACAGCGAGGGAATGAACCAGGGGGCTTCAGGACAGAAGCTGGTGGGAACACCTGGCAGATATACATAGCCATTGTCTCTGGCAAATGAGACAAGTGAGATGATCGACGAAGAGGTGGCCATATCTGATGGACTTAGTAAAATGAGCATCTGATGGTTGGAGTGCTGTAGAAATGCATAGGGTGTGAGGATCCTCTCCAAATTTGGAAGGCAGGATGGCATGGCTGAGCACTTTAGGCAAGTGTGAGAATGGAGTTGATATCTTTGGAAATGGTTGAGATACAATGAAAACTGGAATGCCATACATGGGCACTAAAAACTTTTAATGCATGCTTAACTTGCTTCCTCTTTTCTCTCTAGCACTGATGACTCATTCTTGTGTGAAGGATGACTGCTCACGTCTAGCAGTCTTTCTACACATGAGGGCTTTAGTCTTCATATGCATGGCATGGGTGTGCAACTTGTCAATGAGTTAGGCAGAGTCAGCTGTAGTCATGTCCACAACACCTTTGGTGTGTGACAGTGACCAAAGAATGTCCTTCTGGAAGTCATACTGATGAGGAGAACACACTGACCAAGCTGCATGGAATGGAATGGGGCTGACAACAATGGAATGAACCAGGGGGCTTCAGGATGGAAGCTGGTGGGAACACCTAGCAGATATATGTAGCCATTGTCTCTGGCAAATGAGACAAGCAAGATGGTTGACAAAGAGCAGCCATATCTGATGGACTTAGTGAAATGAGCATCCGATGGTTGGAGTGCTGTAGAAATGCATAGCGTGCAAGGATCCTCTCC
Source organism: Pisolithus tinctorius (assembly GCA_024663395.1). Classification (NCBI taxonomy): domain Eukaryota; kingdom Fungi; phylum Basidiomycota; class Agaricomycetes; order Boletales; family Pisolithaceae; genus Pisolithus; species Pisolithus tinctorius. The sequence continues at coordinate 63,561 of JANFAH010000131.1, forward strand.
AAATTTGGAAGGCAGGATGGCATGGCTGAGCACTTTAAGTTTGTGTGAGAATGGAGTTGATATCTTTGAAAATGGTTGAGATACAATGAAAACCAGAATGCTGTACACAGGCACTAATAACCTTTAATGCATGCCTAACTTGCTTCCTCTTTTCTCTTTAGCACTGAAGACTTGTTCTTGTGTGAGGGATGACTGCTCACATCTGGCAGTCTTTACACATGAGGGCTTTAGTCTTCATATGCATGGCATGGGCATGCAACTCATCAACAAGTTAGGCAGAGTCTGCTGTAACCATGTCCACAACACCTTTGGTGTGTGACACCAGTTGGTTTCCCATGCTACTGGCCTTGTTCCCACACTCCCAGTCTTAAGTCTAGTCCTCCGGACTTAACCCCTGACCTCTGGCCTTAACTCCAGTCCAACTGGACTTGGCCCCTGTCTCCTGGCCTTGACTCTGGCCACTTGGACTTAGCCCCTGTCTCCCAGTCTTGCACCCGAGGGTAAACCCATACTTGACACTCAGGCTATTCTGCACAGATAATCATGATACCTATACCATTGGAAAGGGGTCACACTCTTGCTAATCTTCTTGCTAATAGCTTATTAACAAGTACAGCTCTATGTTCATTATCCTGGACCAGCCTTGTGTATTTAACCCCTGTACATACAGTGAGGGACAAAAGCATTGCAATGTTTGTGAGGTGTGACTTGCTACCAATGTAGCTTGGCCTATTCTGCACAGATTATCATTATTCTTATGCCATTGGGTTGGATCTACCTCCCTTGGTCTCAGCTTATGTGCTGTACCCTTATGCAAGCTGGGGAGAGGTCTGGGACAGGGGCTGGTGATAGCTTAAGGCTCAGCCTTAGCTGTAGAGTAGTCTCAAGGGGTAATATGGAGTCAAGGGTAATACTTAGTTGATATTCTGACTGAGGTGCTACAAAGTACAGTGAGAGACAAAAGCATTGCAATGTTTGTGAGGTGTGACTTGCTGCCAATGTAGCTTGGGCTATTCTGCACAGATCATCATGATACCTATACCATTGGAAAGGGGTTGCTCTAAGCTTTCCAGAGCACTAAGGTTCAGTCCTAACAGAGCAATACATGCCAAGATACACCCTATTCTTTCTGAAAAGTGCATTGCAACACTTTTGTCCCTGACTGGTGAAATAGCAAAAAGTGACCTTGTGATGGGATTGAGGGCATGGAGGATGGGAAAAAATAATTACATAATAAACCACATGATTGTGCAGATGATTTGTCAGCATGTAAACAATGACAAACATTGGACTTGTACCATTAATCCTCCCTCTTTTACCACAACTCATGAAATCATCTCTCTAGCTCACATGGTCATTTTCTCAAGGAATTCTTATCAAATACTGGTGGCCACCACAGTGCCATCAGTATAACATGCTCTCAGAACCATCAGTCCCTTAAAAACCTGCTGTCAGTCATTCCCTGGACTGTTTTCCCCCTCATGCCTGATGTGTTCTGGGACTAATCAGTACTTGGAAGGCTGAGAATGTTATGGAGGTCAATCTGGCACTTCAGAACATGATGTACAAACCAGTCCCCTCTCAACCAATGCATTTTTGGCACAGGGACAGTGGTATGGAAGTTAGGGCAAGACAAAATCCTCTTTACCCCTGGGTGTCATCAGAAGGATATGCTACTGAACTGCCATGGAGCAGAATCCTGTGCTTCCATCTGGCCCTGAATATTGCCTTTGGTCACATATGACCAAATAATCCTTCCCCAGTCATCTACAGTTCATATCATAGCAAGATCTAGTGAACGCTCTTATGGTGCTCAGAGCACAAGGAGGTGTTGTCTCACCCCAACTTCCATACCACTGTCCCTGTGCCAGAAATGCATTGGTTGAGAGGGGACTGGTTTGTACATCATGTTCTGAAGTGCCAGATTGACCTCCATAACATTCTCAGCCTTCCAAGTACTGATTAGTCCCAGAACACATCAGGCATGAGGGGGAAAACAGTCCAGGGAATGACTGACAGCAGGTTTTTTAAGGGACTGATGGTTCTGAGAGCATGTTATACTGATGGCACTGTGGTGGCCACCAGTATTTGATAAGAATTCCTTGAGAAAATGACCATGTGAGCTAGAGAGATGATTTCATGAGTTGTGGTAAAAGAGGGAGGATTAATGGTACAAGTCCAATGTTTGTCATTGTTTACATGCTGACAAATCATCTGCACAATCATGTGGTTTATTATGTAATTATTTTTTCCCATCCTCCATGCCCTCAATCCCATCACAAGGTCACTTTTTGCTATTTCACCAGTCAGGGACAAAAGTGTTGCAATGCACTTTTCAGAAAGAATAGGGTGTATCTTGGCATGTATTGCTCTGTTAGGACTGAACCTTAGTGCTCTGGAAAGCTTAGAGCAACCCCTTTCCAATGGTATAGGTATCATGATGATCTGTGCAGAATAGCCCAAGCTACATTGGCAGCAAGTCACACCTCACAAACATTGCAATGCTTTTGTCTCTCACTGTACTTTGTAGCACCTCAGTCAGAATATCAACTAAGTATTACCCTTGACTCCATATTACCCCTTGAGACTACTCTACAGCTAAGGCTGAGCCTTAAGCTATCACCAGCCCCTGTCCCAGACCTCTCCCCAGCTTGCATAAGGGTACAGCACATAAGCTGAGACCAAGGGAGGTAGATCCAACCCTGGACCAGCTTGCCCCTGTGTGTGCTCCAAGACCAGTTGGTTTCCATGCTACTGGCCCTGTTCCCACACTCCCAGTCTTAAGTCTGGTCCTCTGGACTTAGCCCCTGACCTCCAGCCTTAACTCTGGTCCAACTGGACTTGGCCCCTGTCTCCTGGCCTTGACTCTGGCCACCTGGACTTAGCCCCTGTCACCTGGTCTTGAAGACTGGTCACCTGAGGGTAAACCTGTACTTAACAACCACTCCTCTTGCTGTATGGGTGTGAACCACTTCATCCCTGGGAGGTGTCCCTCCAAAGCCAGCACAGGCCACTCTCATATGCATGCTTATGGCCTTCTGCACCATTTCCATGTGGCATACCTCTTCAAGAATTTCCTTGATTGTTGAGTGCTCAGCTGATATTCTGCAAGCTTCAAAGATACTTTTAATTATTGAATGTGGTAATCCCTGCAAGAATTTCCTCCTGAACAAGTAGTCATCTTGGGGGCATTCAGTGCCCACAATGCTTTATGTCTACAAGGCTCAGAAAATCTTGCAAATAATTTTTATCTGAGTGTCTTGCAACAATGTGAATACCATATAGTACATCTCACACATGCAAGCTTGAGATAATACCCCACAACCTTACACTAGCCATGTTGCAGTGGAG
>JANFAH010000132.1:0-65645 GCA_024663395.1 Pisolithus tinctorius
TCTCAGGCTGCTTCGCAAAAGAAGCATTACTGTCTTCTTCTGCTTCTGCCGTGGCATCTTCGAGGATTTGCCCGTCACTGTGCCTCCGATTTCGTCGGATATTGAACCAGCCCTTCTTTCTCGGAGGCTGTGTATGTTGCTGTTGCTGTTGACGTTGTTCCCCTCCTTCCGAACTCCCTCCAGCACTTGCATTTGACAAACTGTTGGGCGGCGCGGATCGTTCTTGTTCTTCAAGCTCAAAGATCGGGTGGGACTCCTGCGCAGCCGACGACGTGCTTGCCATCCCAGCCAACTCCCCGATGATAATCGCCGTCTGGCTTTTCGTCCTCATATGCGGCATCATGGCACCTACAGGAAGCCCCGAATTCGACAGCACAGGTAGCTTTGCCACGCTAGCGACCGACGTCATCGGCGCGGCCGCCTCACCCTCCACATCCTGGGTAACCGTTGCCACTCTTGGCGAGCTACCCCCACTCGGACCCAACGCCGAACCCCGCTTCTCCACGCTGGGGAACGTGAGCGTCGACCCGCCGGCGCCCTTGCTGGTCCCTGCAATTGCGTAGGGTGAGTTGTAGTGTGCTCGGCCTCCGCCGACGCGTGAGAATCCGGAGGTAGAGGGCTGCGGTGCGGAGGACTGCGTCGATTCCTTGCGTTCATACGAGAGCCTGCTTTCCGGGCTCGGGAAGGGCTGCCATGCGGCCATGATGTGCGTGCTCTCGTCATCATCATCGCTGTCCTCTCTGTACGGCTGCAGCGCATGTTCAGGGCGAAGAACTGACGGTGGGGGACCGTCGGAATTGTGCGAGGCAGCAGAGCTCTTGGCCTGCCGCGCGAAGGACGCATTCGGAGGCGCATACAAGCTCGTTGAGTCCCCAACAGCAACAGAATAGGAACCACCGGAATGCCGGACTTCTGTTGCACGGTATTGGCGACGGTCTCGTCCGCGTCGGTTACTGCCTCCTCCACAGCAGCCGAGCAATCCGAGCACGCCGACGAGCCCGCTGTCTATGGCGTGGCCTGACCTGTCGAAACCGACGCGTCCAAAGATGCGTACGGTTGCTTCGATAAGCTTGACAATGAGGATAATCGTAAATGCAGTGTAGACGAGGAGCAGCACTACGAGGATGCCGTAGGCTACCCATCCACTTGCAGCGGCTCCGATGGATATCTACAATGTCAATGAAAAATGAAATAACACGTTAATCAATGCTTCTGGAAATAACGCAGGTGGTCGGTATCCAAGTCTCACCGTCGGGGTTAAGATGACGAGTAATACTGCAGTCACTATCCTGGCGACACAAAACAAGAAGCTCAATAATCCCATGCTCGCTCCCGTTCCCCATGGCAACCAGACACTTGTGATGAGGGCACTGGCGACCTCGGATACGAGAATCACGATCGCCTGCGCGGTCCCGCTTCGCTGACCGCATCCAATGGCCAGACCATTAACTAAGTTCGAAAGGAAAAGTAAGCCCGAAAACATTTGCGAGTCTGGACGAAAATGATTGTACAAAGGTCCGAGAGCGAGGAGCGTGCGAGTCTCATCATACAGCTTTGTCGTTGAGGTTCTAGCAAGGCGAAGCACCAAAAACCCAGGAAGAAGAACAGAGAAAAACGCGAAAGACAATGCGGCCAGCGCGATAGCGGCACTAGTTTTTACAGTCACGAACTGGTATGCGGAGAATATCGTGACAGGGAGATGGAAGAGTGAAAGCACTCGAACGAGGTTTCCTTCTAGGAGACTTGTATGAAATGAGCTGAGATCAGAGCGGAGCCACCAGCGCCGCCGAAAGAGGGGATATGAGTGGCCGTAAGCATTCAATGAACGGCTTTCATCTCCGGTGACGTCCAGCATGTCCTTGCTTCCTGACGTCCCGCCTGACTGCCGTGGACTCCGACTCTTGGTCGCTGAGCTAGAAAAGGTGGCACCGGCTGGGAGGGTGGAAATGGGCTTGCGGGAGAATATCCAGTCAATGGACCAGACCAAACGCTGAGTATGATTGTGCCAGCCAGGATGGCGAGGAATAAGATGAGACAAGTGCGGAATAATTCGCGGGGGCCAATGCCGACACTCCATGCAAACGCTTCCATGCCATTATGAGTTCCGTTCGGAAGTAAAAATAACGTGTTAGAAATCGATGGGTTGACATAAAGAGGCGAATTGGAATCGCTAAGTTGATCTGCAAAGTCGGATGGGGGATTGTACGGTTGAGTCTGCAAAGGATTCCATTGTGCTGCATCGGAGAGCGAGGTATCTGAAAAATCATGTATATAAATATTCGGAGCGCAGCATGAAACTGAGATGTGAGCTCACTGTAAGTCAGAGTTGCCCACGCAGTTTGGGAAAGCAGGGGATCTAACGAAACGTACACAAACTGCGGGAGAAAACAAGAAAACCGGGTCCCACTTACAGACAAAGGGCGGCCATTGTACGGCAACCATAGCCAGTGCGGCACACCACTGCGTATGAATCATAATATCGCGCAAAGACGGAGAACCTGGACCGCTATGGTAAGACATGCTCGGCCGAAACAGAATGATGGCATAACGTACAAAATCTCAGCAACGAAGGCGAAGTAGCAAGACGTTCGCCGCTGATGGCGCTGACAAGAATCAATCCCGCACTCTCCACGCGGGCCCAGATGCCCGAGCCCGGGCGACTCGTTCCGCGTTTCCACGCAGAGACTAGACGGGCAACGCATACGATGATCCAGTATGCAGCTGCGAGACCGACGGTCGCCCAAAATATGCTATGAGCGTCGCCGTATGGAGAGTCGAATGGGCCTGGTTGAAGTGCAGTGGTTGCAACTGTGAGACAGAGTATTTCGTTTTCGAAAGGATCGAGAGCGCGAAGTTCAGTGTTGAGAGTGGTGAGAGCATTCTTTGGATTGAAGGGTATGGAAACGGCGAGAGCGAAGGGGCCCTGTGGTATTGGACAGTCTGTGGAGTTGGAACTAGAATTAGCGAGCGACGAGGGTTGGCGAATGAAATCGCAGAGATAAGAGTTGTTGCTAAAGGTATTGATGGTCAGCGTCGTCGCCTGTGTGAAGAGGGTCGCTGTGTTCGAGTTGTGTGAAGTGAGTTGGGACAAGAATGGACGAAAGTGCTCACCGAGGTTGGTGGTGTTCGCGTCTCCGATGATTTCCTGGGCTGTCCGTCCGAGCACGGTCAAGTTGAGACGCTGGCCATCCACGATTTGGGAGTAGACGGTGTCGACGGACATCTTTTGGGAGACATTACCGTTGAAGCAGTCGTTGAAAGGCAGCGTCGCGGGCTGAGCAGACACTGCGAGGGGAAGCAGAATTAACAGCAGACACAGACATGTCGCCTTGGCCGTGTACAGCGACGACGACGACGACGACAGACGGGGAGTGCCCATGATTCATACGGTGAGGCACGACGCTCGTCCTCGAGCAGCACAGCCGTGCCTCATTTTTTGGGTCGACCGCGTTTCTCTCATTTACCACGCCACCCCCGACTGTCTTCGACAACTTCGACGACTTCGACGAGCGACAGTGACGGTTCCGGTAGATAGAAAATATTGTACGATCGATGTACGATGTACGTAGACCCAGAATGCCATCTCCGTCGTCAGGATCTTCGTGCATGGTAACCAGGAGCATGGTATCCAACGCCCTCAGCCATATATCCCCTTATCCCTTCATCTCCGCCTGCAACCATCTCCACAACTCGCCCGCTTCGCTCTCCGCCATCTCACTCGATCCATATTCCCCCAACTCAGAGAAGATCTCCGCATCGTGAACGAATCCATACCGCTTACCCTCTAACCGACGCCCTAGCTCATCTAGCGCGGCTTGTATATTCGTCGACGTAGAAGATGTGAACGTGCACGAGAGGATAACACCGTGCTTGGAACGAATCGTGGACGTCTTGGGACACATCACATCACATCGCACCCCGCTCCCGCAAACGGACGTAAATAAACTCACCACATCTCCCCATCTGAACCTCTTCTCGAGGACGTACTCGAACTCAGGGGTCTGGCCATACGCCCAATCCCAGCCCTAGATCCGATCAGCAACACGATCGAACGCAAATTCGAGCTGTCAATCAGGGAAACACATACAAGTAGCTCGGCCGTCCCAACTCTAAAATACTCATCGCCTACATACACCGGCGTCTCTCCCACCACACATGGCTGATCCCGCGAACCTTGAGTATAACCGAAGTGCACCAAGACAATGATCTTACGCACCTCATCGCCAACGTCATACTCCTTCCTAAAGGAAGTGATAACAGCTTCGACAAATGCCTCGTGCGTGATGCGTGGGTTAGACTCGACGAGATTACACACTGGCGAACGAACAGATTCAACGCCTTTCGTGTTCATCGTAGGCTGTCGTAAGATAACATGTAATGAGCGGACGTGGACGCCATCCATCCGACCCACCTTGTCCACGCGTAACAACTCTCCTAGCGTATCCAATCTTGTAGAGATGAGCATCGTCCCGTGGTGGTATGCCCGACTGCTTACGATCTTGTACGCCGAGCCTGAGACGTATCTATCACATTCACCGGTAAGTACGGCCCCTGAGGTTTCGTTGACGAAGAAAAGACACCGATCTTCTTGCCTCCGACGCATATATCATTGCGCTCATTTGCATACCCCTCCACGCCGAGTGCACGAAGAGCCCTTACGACAATGTTTGCCGTCTTAGCTCTGTCGAATGATGCCCGGGGAACGTGTATAGAATAGTTCGTGTTCTCGAGATCCTGTACAGAGACAGACCTTTGGATACGTCGGCCAGTCGTCGTGGTCTCGAAGGGCTTACATGGAATACAGTTCCACCTCCACTTCTTCGTCTAATCCATGGCACGTTTCTCTCTCTCGCAGCACGTAGGTTGACCTCTTTCCATGGGTTCTGATTCCGTCCTATCACAACGCAGGGGTTATTACGATACAAAAGGAGTAACGGGGCGTGTGCAGGATAGTGTCGGAAGAGCCTGCAACCAAGGCGGGTCTAAGGCAGGCGAAAATGAAAGTAAAGACGGACGCACCAGTCTTCCAAAGTCAAATTAAAGTACGGATTAGACGACGTCGACACGTAGATGGCACTCTGAGGCGTCAGCGCTGTCCTTGGGAGGGACGCCAATGTACGAACAAGTGGTGCGCTGACAGACGCGACATGGCAGAAGGAAGCGAACATTCGGCACGTCCGCCACGCCGACCCTTGCATACTACTCGACTGTCGGCAACATGCATTCACTATGTAGTCTACGGTAAATGGTCCCAGCGTATGCATGCGTCGTATATATGTAGTGAGAGTGGTAAATACGACTCTACCGCTGGATAGTGGTATATATCGGATTCTCGACCTCGTGGATCTGCTTCTGAGACGGAGAACTGCCAGGAATCGTTTTGACAAGACCCTACATCCACGTATACACAGAATGGGTGACCAAACCCCGGGGCAGAACAAAAAAGGACAGAACGTACGAGCTTCTCAAACATGCACTTGTTCAGCGAGCGCTCGGGTTTGCGGCAGGCATAATACTCTTGGTTGTTCAACTCGAGACAGTTCCAGTGTGTTTCGAACTGTTCGAGGCAGTTTTCCCGCATCTTGTTGATCCTGTATGTAGAAGTGTAGGTTAGCGTCTGGTTATTTCTCTGAGTGGGGGGTATACTGTATAGTTCACGGTGAAAGTGTACCGCATCGAATACAAATACTCACAGGTCAGTCGCACACCGGGTGACTCGACGTCCCTCCTTCAAGCAAGCCCCAGGATCCCCCCCACTCTCGTTCTTGCAAAGCATAAAGTCCTCTGTGTCCACGCAACAACAAGTCCGACGGTGAACCACCCACAATGAAACACCGAGAATAATCCACACCAGAAGTCTAGCCTTCAGCCTTCCAAAACAAAAATGTATGAATACACCAACTGCCCACCATTGAATTCCTTGCAATGCGCTCCGATGAAAAATGCCGCGCTCTTGAGAGGTGCACTTGACACACCCAGCTCCTGGACCTTCGGTACCGATTCTGGCAGCGGTGTTGGGTCCTTGTACGGGTGGTCCGCACGCGCTGGGTCGCGAAAGATGCTCATCGTCGTTTGCAAGTCAATTGCAACACCAGTGGGACGAGTCGGGAGTAGGAGATGAAATAGGAAGGTTGTTCCCACGGGGACTCGCTCTCCTACAGAACAGTCGAGTCGGTGTTGGACGGATGCCAGTAAGATGGTCAGTGCCATCAGTTCCTTTGGTTTCATAGTCGAACTGAAGCCAACAGCCTCCACGAGTCCCCCAAAAGCGTACATCCTCTCACTGAAAACACACCGTCTGACCATCTTCTTGAGCGCACCGCACGACAGCACCGTCGCATCGCTCAAATCAGAGGCACTCTCAGCACTGTCATCCCCAGTCCTACGTGAACCCACCGACTCAGACCCCATACTCGATCGTATCCCAACAGCACCTGGCGAAGATGAGGAGATGTCCGACGTCGATGGGAGTGGGAATGGTGGGAGTGCGAACGAGGACATTCCAACTGTGATGTCGACGGACGATTTCGAACTGTGTAGAGCGATCAGGAGCGGCAAACAGAATGCTGCTGCATCGCCGTCGTATGAAGTGCTCGACGCTGATTCGCCGATACGGGGATTGCTCAATAATTGGGAGGAACTCTACGTGCAGTTCAGAGACGAAAAAGGTGATACAAGGGTTTCCTCTACGCGTCTTTCGCGTCCACTCATTCGTTCCATGCAGGCAAACTTATGCCAGTGCAAGTTTCTCAGACCTCGCTTCTGGACGAGGAAGAAGAGGAGCAGGCTCGGCGCGCACCCCCGCCTCCACAGCCAACGACACACGTAGGGAAGGGCAAGCGCAAAGCACCACCCGAATGACTTTGAAGTTTGCAATTAATGCGCATGACTCTTTCCTTCCATCCATACGCCGCATATTGTACTTTCTAATCGCACGAGATTAAACTATGATACTATACACCGGAGGGGGGGAGTCATAGATGATAGGTCAAAACCCTTTCTTTCTCTCCCATAACTTGGGCTCCAAAGGGAGGAGTGCCGCAGCGACCCGTCTTCCTTCTTCCGCTAGGAGATTATATGTCGACGATGCGTTTCTCTGTTGTGTACTTCAACATAGCGACAGGGGGGGACTAACAACGAATGGCTCACGGTATCCATTACATCCAGTTGTATGCCCAGTCCCGTTATATATGACCTTATCCTGGGCGGGACGAATTCCACGCGTGCACCCGTACCAAACACGAGAATTTCTGGGCGTATGTATTGAGTGACATGACCTCGATACTCCAAATCATACACACCAGGCTTTGGTACGACAACCTCGAACATGGACCAATGCTCGCTCGTCCAGCCTTCCCACCTCTCTATATTCCCCGATACCATCCCCGTACTTACAGTAGAACTGAACCCGCCGTTCGGAACGTCCCACAAAAACACTTTTCCATCCAAGAATATAACAGGTCCGGTCAGGACGAGTCCGTCAGCGAGCTTAATGCCTGTCTTTGAGACGGAGAGGACCTGGACCGGTGGGGGTATGTCGGAGGCGAGGATGTTGGTCAGTGTCGTTGGCCGGTCGGTCAGACGGGTCGGGGAGACATGTATATTCCGGGGCCCAAGCTGGGTTGACAAGGCTGTTGGTGCAAGATTTCGGCATGTCCGGGGTCGTCGAAGTACATTGAGTACTTGTCGTGTGGACAAACGAACCGAAGCCATGTCCAATGTTTGTGTGCAAGTCGCGGCCAAGACTGTCGACAAGCCAAAGCGTGTTCGATGACGTCGCACGAAATGATCTTCTGTGCACGTACGTAGTTGTTGCTTGATGTCGGAAAGGTTGCAAACACGTCATTCTCAGCGACTATACGCATTGGAGTAACAGGTCACCGGATAGAAAACTCGACCCGACATTGGCGACCAAACTACGTTCTGACCATGAAAGAGCGACAAATCTCAAGAGGATGCACAAGCTCTAAGTCAGTATAACCTGGGTCCACTATGGAACTAGCACGCAGTGTCTTTCATTCCTCCCCCCATCATGCCATGTCAGCAGACCCATCATCATGATATCAGACAGCAAACCCAAAGGATCCTGGCGGCTCGGATTACAGGTCAGGTGTTGGAAGTAAAGACAAGAGAAAGGTCTTTGTAGCCTGCTTGTGCAAGAACGAGCCCCTGTGACCTGGAGTTATCAGTGTGAGTGTAGTTCGTTTGCATGCACCCGCCGTCTGCCTTCGTCAATTCGTTGATATCTAGTGTATTACGAAGTAAGTACCTCTTTGCATTGTACTGTGCAGGGTGTTTTCCCTCTTGGCCACACTCTGTTATACCTTGGCATCTTGCGACGCCGGTCTAGTTGGTCACCAAACTACTTGCGACTAGCGCTGGCTATTATGGATCTCTCGAGACTGCTCACCTTGCGTCGAGTCACTCCGTACGGTGGCTGTGCAGATTACGCAGTCACTTTCTACCCCTTTCGACCAAAAAGAGAAATTTCCCCTATACTCCTACAAAATGGGTCTCCCCCTCAGAGCTACCCTATTATTCCTCTTAACTCTTGACGTTCACAATGTCCACCACCGTTGACCTCAAACAATTCGTCGACATTTCCAACAACCAACGTCATCGTCTTTGCGGTATGTCTTCTCGCAATCCTCTACTGTTCATCGCTCCTCATATTCTCATTCCAGACTATATCGTCGACTGTGTAGTTGATGCAGTCGATTTCGCGGGGGGATACCCACCGACTTACTGTTGCCCTCCATCCAATCAGCCTGAATATGCCCTCCTCAGGAAGTTTGTTATCCTCCTCGTCACACTGTCGCACCCTTCGGTCTACACAATTGCGGTTGCCTTGGTCTATATTGACCGTTTGATACTCACGGAGCGCCTCGTCTTTGATAATGCAATTCGTGAGCGCCTAGTTTTAGGAGCCCTCATGTTGGCTAGTAAAGTGCGTGTGCCTAACAGTTCCACATCTAACTGACGTGACTTATGGTTTACTTTAACAGCACCAGAGTGACGTTCCTCTTGAAGATGAGGACTGGGCTGCTTTCAGTCTGCCCTTCAGCCGAAAGGAGATTGACCAAATGGAACTCGATTTTCTTAATGCTTTGGAATACGACCTACAAGTCTTGGATGATGAACTGCTGGAGCACTCACTTCCAATTGTCGAGATCCTCTCCTCTATCCGAACACCGTGGTATTGTCCAGATCACAGTCCTTCACGCCCAATGAAAGCACAGTATTATCCCACACACCACTACGCGGCGTCCAGTAGTAGCTCGTTAACATTGGTGGGACCAGAGGGTAACAACTCCATTGGCAAAACTCTTGCCATGTTTCGGCAGAGGGGCTTGTGTGCTTTGCGGAGCTGGTTGCGACGCACTTTTGCTTCTGAAGATTAGGCGTGTCGATTTTGATGACTGTGAGGTGTAAATAACCTTACCCTCATCACTAGTGGAAGCTTCCGACGTAGTTATCCAGTGTTGGTACACATTTCCTTGACGTTACATTTACTACCCCTGTCTGTTATGTAGTTAGCGCTTGAATCTAAGTTGCCTGTATATATTTGATAGGAACGATGCGTGCGCGGTGGCTGACGTTGGAGTAATCAGGTACAAGCGGGGTCGTGTACGGCAGTGCTCGGTTTAGGACTCAGCGTGTTCAGGCAGGACTGCGGGTCGACGAGGTGACGTTCTCGTCTCATAGGGATTCTATCCCCTGCGGTAGCTACCTTATATCTACGTCGTATATTTGATATCTCGTCTGTTGGGGCGCGTCCACCCCTACTCCCGCCTTTGTATTTTTTTTTGCTTTGTTTGTCCCCTTCTTGGGGTTATGACATATCTCCCGCGCTCTCTGCGCGTCATCGTTTCCTTATTTGGGTGTGACGGCGGATTGGTATTCCCACACTCCCCCTCAAGCCGGGGTCATACCCAAGGCTTCTCTGTTATGTTCGTGTTTCGGTCTGGTTAATGCTTTAGTGAAGATATCGGCCGTCATTTCGACCGTAGGGCAATATTTTAAGTCAATTATTTCTCTCTTCGCGCAGTCGCGAATAAAATGGTTTTTAGTATCAAAGTGTTTTGATCTTTGGTGGTATTGCGCATTTTTCGCAATCGCTAGCGCTGATTGGTTATCGCCGTAGAGCGTTGTAGCCTCTAACTGCGGGCGATCTAGTTCACTCAGTAGGTTTCGTAGCCATATAATTTCGCGCGTTGCGTTTGCCATCGATATGTATTCGGCTTCTGCCGTGGAGAGAGCCACGTGATTTTGTTTCTTTGAGTACCATGTGATCGCGCCCTGGTTGAGGGCGGATACGTATCCTGAAATTGATATCCGATCATCGTCGTTAGCGAAGTCGGCATCTGAATACATAATTAATTTATTATGTTCGGGATGAGTTGGATCGGCTTTATAGGTGATCCCATAGTTTTTAGTTCCCGCTAGATATCTTAGTATTCTTTTTGCTGCTGTCCAATGGGACAAGTCGGGATTTGCCGTGAAGGATGCGAGTCTATTGACCGCATACGTTATATCGGGCCTTGTGGCCACTGATGCATACATTAGGTGCCCTATGAGTGTTGCGTAGTTGCCGCTAGGTACACCTTCGGCCTCGGTGTCACGTGGGCTTAGCCGCGTGCCCGGATCGAGTGGAGTTTTGACTGGGTTTGCGTCGGTCATTCCATATTTTTGTAGTAGTCCCTCGATATAGCGTGTCTGGCTGAGGGTAATTGTTCCATTGGTGCGATTTCGTGTGATCTCAATCCCAACTAGTTTACTTGGGTCTCCGAGGTCTGTTACCTCGAACATATTTTGTAGTTGTAATTTTAATTTAGTCATAAGTTCGGCAGTATTGGTGACGAGTACTAGGTCGTCTACCCATACCGTAATAATCTCGATCGTAGTCGAGGTTTTTCTTATGTATACACACGGATCGGAGTGGAGTCGAGCGAAGCCGACGGTTTGTAACTGGCCATTCAGCTCTTCGTTCCACTCTCGTCCGGATTGTTTCAATCCGTATAATGTTTTAATTAATTTGCATAAACGTCCGGTTTCGTCGTCGAAACCCTCGGGCTGTTCCATATATATTTCTTCTTTTAATTTACCATTTAAGTATGCGCCCTTTACATCCATTTGTTGGATTTCCCAGTTTTGGGCGTTGGCCAATGATAAGATAAGGCGTATTGTTTCTAGTCTAACGACTGGGGAATAGGTATCGTTGTAATCCATTCCCGGGACCTGGGAATACCCCCTGGCGACTAATCTCGCCTTGTATTTCTGGAGTACCCCGTCCCTGTCATATTTTCGGGTAAACACCCATTTATTTGATACGGGCTTACGCCCCTCTGGTGGATCTACTAATATCCATGTCCCTTTTTCTCGCAATTGTTGTAATTCGGCCTCTATGGCCTTTTGCCATTCCGGCCACTCAGGTGAGGCTTTAGCCTCTCGTAGTGTTTTGGGGTCACCTTCCCCCAGTGTGCTTTCATTGAATGCTAAGTATACTCGTTCCGCTGACGAGAGTTCGCGATTCTCCGATGTTTGATCATCGTTTAGCAATTCGTCCAAATCGGGTAATGGATCGTTCAACACGTTGTAATCGTGTGACGTCCGGATCCTTTTGCTTCGCCTCATGGGCTCGTCAGGTGACTCTGTTTGTTTCCGTTTTGATTCCGCCTTATCGCTGACGGTCCTTTCTCCCTCGCCTCCAGTGTCTCCCCCTGCAAGCGGCAGGTCTCGAGGAGGCGGGTTGATTTCTGGATGGAATCGATAATTCCTCGAGGTACGTGTTTGTCTTGTGTGCGCGTCGAAGTACTGAACAGCGCGCGGGCCATCTAGGAAGCCCACAAATGGGTGCGCGTGCGATCTCGCATCCAGCTTGGAGATCGTTTGGTGCTCGTCGAGGATCCACACGCATGTTCCGAACTCTTGCAAGTGTGATACGTCGGGTTCTTGCCCATACCATCCCTCGTAGGGCGTTCTTTCATAGGTGCGTGTCCATGCGCGATTGCGCACATAAACTGCATGACTTATGGCTTCGCACCACAGGAATTTCGGCATGTCTCTTGCCAGTAGCATCGCTCGTCCAAGCTCTACGACGGTGCGATTGAATCGCTCAGCTACGCCGTTCTGGGATGGCGAGTACGGTGCCGTAGGTTCTAACAGTATTCCTTTTTCTTTGCACCATGTTATCAGTGCGTTGTTGATGTATTCGGTCCCATTGTCGCATCTGATTCGTTTAGGGAGTATGTCTTTCTGTCTTTCCAACATCTGCACGTATTCTTTCACGCGTTCTGTTGCCTCCCCCTTTTGTTTCATGTAGTACGTCGTAGCATACCTTGTTGCATCATCGATAAATGATATATAGTATCAATGACCGTGTATGGATGTCGTACGTGACGGCCCCCATACGTCCGTATGAGTTAATTCTCCCGCTGCCGAGGCCCGATGGGTTGCCTCGGATGGGTGAGGTTCGCGTGTCTGTTTAGCGGCAGTGCACGCCTCGCAATTGAAATCGGGCGAGTTCGGATCGACTTCGAACCCTTTCACTAACTTTTTTATGGAACAGGCGGCGCAGTCCGCTTATCCCAATATGGCCAAAGCGTTTATGCCATGTTTTCCACGAGGTTGTTTCACCAGCGAGACTGGTTTGCTCGCTCCTCGTAGGTACTGTAAATTGTAGCTCGTATAAATGATTTTTCCGCTTCCCCAGTGCGATGACGTCCCCTGAGGAATTGCGCAACTCGATCTGGCCTCCTCCACTGATGGAGCGGCCACCTTGTGCGTCTAAGCGGCCAATTGAAAATAGATTGTTAGGCGATGACGGCACATATAACACATCGCGTAAATTAACAGTGACTGTCCGGTCACCTATTTGGCTATTCACCGTGACTGTACCACGTCCGGGTACGGCAGCTGGCTTGGTCCCTATCCCGGAGACTGTTTTGTCCGGTAGTACCTCGTAGGTAGTGAATGCTTCGCGATGAGCGCAGATGTGCGATGTTGTAGCACTATCAGCCAACCACACGTACGCAGAATAAGCCTCTGATTTGGGGGACTTTGTATCTACACTTTCGGTAGAGGAGAATGCTACATCGTCTTTGGAGTCCGTATTCTCCACCGCGCGATGCGCCTTATCTGATCGTCCGGAGCGTTTACTAGACCGCTTCCTATCCCGATCTCTATCCCGGTCTCTATCCCGGTCTCCAGATCTCTGTCTTCGCCGTTTATCTTTGTTATCCGGGTTGGTCCAACACTCCTGAGTGGTGTGGCCAAACCGTCGGCAGTGTCCGCATTTAGGTTTATTCTTGAAGCGGCACTCGGAGGTTTTGTGATTGGTGCGACCGCATATGTCACACGGGCCAAGATGATCGGCCTTTCGTTTATTGCTCCCGCCGCTCTTGGCGTAATGCCCACTCTCTCCGCCTTCACGCTTGCGGCGTTCCCACTCGGTGCGGAGTAGCGATATTATCTCTTGCGTAGATATCTTTGTTGTTTGTGAGTGCGACCCTCCGAGGAAGCCGGAGGTATAGCTATCCCACGAGGTAGGGAGTGACGACAACAACACGGCCTGGAACTGGGGATCAGGCATGACGTCACCCATTTCATACAGCCGGTTCTGTAAGTCACGTAGTCTAGTGATATGATCGGGGAGGTCCGTGTCCTCCTGCGCCTTGAGGCCATAGATCTCGCGCCTAATAGCAGCGATGGACTGTTGGCCCTGAGTTTCGTGTACCACGTGTAGATTACGCCACAGCGTGGCGCTGGTCTCCGTCTCTGATTGGGCGTGGACGGTCTGATCGTTAGCGAGATTTGCCATAAGCGTCGCATACGTGTGTTTGTCACGTTTCCGCCAGGCATTCAATTCGTCCGGCAGGGTCTCGGACGGCTGTGGGTCATCCCCTGTCACCATCTCGTATAGATCTTGGAGCCGAAGTACGGCGGCGATCTTCTTTTTCCACGCTGCCCAGTTATTAGAGGTGAGCTTCTCCGTCTTGACTATTTTCATCTCTCCTTCTCGTCCTCTTTCTCTGGACCTGGCTCGTCCCTTCCCCTTCGACAACGCCGTCGTCGACGTCGAGGACCCATCGATGACTGGGCCCGGTCCTGTCGGTTGCGACGAGGGCCCCGCAACTGTGGGCGAACCTATTGGTGAGTTGGGCGTTACCTGAGGCGTCCTCGAGGCACTAGCTGACGCTATCGGTGCTGCAGGTGAGGACGGCGTCGGTTCGTTGGTCTGTGCGTTAGGGGGTCCGTCCCCTTCGGGCGTCGTGCCTCGCGGATTGGCCGGCGCCCTTGCTCTCGACATCTCTATTCTCCCCCTCCTGGCAGACAAGCGGGTGGATCTTCTCGGCTCTATATTGGTGGCTTGGCGACGAGGTCAGTTACGAGCAGACGGGGCTCATAACCTGATAGGAACGATGCGTGCGCGGTGGCTGATGTTGGAGTAATCAGGTACAAGTGGGGTCGTGTACGGCAGTGCTCGGTTTAGGACTCAGCGTGTTCAGGCAGGACTGCGGGTCGACGAGGTGACGTTCTCGTCTCATAGGGATTCTATCCCCTGCGGTAGCTACCTTATATCTACGTCGTATATTTGATATCTCGTCTGTTGGGGCGCGTCCACCCCTACTCCCGCCTTTGTATTTTTTTTGCTTTGTTTGTCCCCTTCTTGGGGTTATGACATATCTCCCGCGCTCTCTGCGCGTCATCGTTTCCTTATTTGGGTGTGACGGCGGATTGGTATTCCCACAATATTTGATCGTGATTCTGTTATCAGGGAGCATGAACACATCAGCGACTCACTTCCTTGTTACTTGCAGTCCCCGTCTGTCTGTGGTACAAACTTTTCAGTAAGCTACTTCCGTTACGGTACCCAAGGACAGCCACCGATGCCATTCGGCACTTGCCGAGTTAAGGAGTGTATTTCAAATTACTACGCAGTCAAGTTCCCCTCGAGCATTACAAATTACCCCCTCAAACTTCCCCCTTACTATGTCTATAAAATGGATTCCCTCCAGTCTCTTCGTCTCCCATTGTATCCTGATCTTCTACCACAATGTCCAATACTATCAGCCTGAAGTATTTGCCCAACCTCACTCATGACGTCGAAAGTCGTCTACACGGTGTGTCCTCATCCAGTCACCTAATGATTTAAATGATCTCATTCACGTCATCTTCTCACAGACTACATTGTGGATTGTGTAGTCAACGCGGTAGAGTTCTCGAAAGGAAATCCTTCCCCTCGTCGCTGCTGCCCCCCCTCGCAACTACCGGAGTTCGCACTCCTCAAACAGTTTGTGACGAGGATGATAAAGAAATCCGGTGTCTCTGTCCATGGGATCGCAGTTGCCCTGGTCTATATCGACCGCCTGAAGCAGGAGGAATTGCTTACAAACTATGAAGGAGCAGTTTATGAACGCTTGTTCATAGGAGCTCTTATCTTAGCCTTGAAAGTACGTCTTCGCAACTTTCACATGTCTGCTAGACTTGAACGATACTTTCATCTCACAGCACCTGGGCCATGGTAATTCGACGACGAGTCACGATTGGGCAAGGATGAGCCTGTTGTTCAACCCCGCGCAAATTGAAGAAATGGAGCTGGAGTTTATCGTTGCATTGGATCGCAAACTGGGTGTTGCGGGCTTTGAGCTCCTTCTGCATCGGCTAGTGATTTTGCAGATCGTCAGCTCTCTGACCACTCCCAGAATATGTCCACTTCATGATAATTCGTGCCCGATGAGAGCCAACTTCTGGCCACCTCATCACTGCTACACGAACAGTTCACGCACATTACCAGTGTTGCAAGGGTGTGCTGACGTCAATAAACCTCTCCCCAAGACTCCCCGCCGAAATTACCTCCGCTCTTTGTTCTCGCTCGGCAGCGGCAGCTCTTTTAATTACGCACACTCCATACCTTTGCGCGCTCACTGAATCCTACCCTTACCATCATATCCTCGTTGCCTGAATCATGGTTAGTGGAAGTCGCCAATGCGAGAGCCTGGTGTTGGCACGATGTGCTATGTCTACCCGTCGAGTATCTCTGTTGACATTAGTTAACAAGCATGCACAGTAAGTCAGTTGTAATTAGCTTGGGAAATATTTAGTCGTGATTCCGTTAGCAGAGAGCATGACGAGCAATCTATACTATTCCACGAATCACTGTAGCAATTTGTGGCGTGTGGTCCAAAGCCCGGGATTTCAGCACGAAGCTCAACGGAAAGGTCATCGAAATAGGTATGAGGGTCGTGTTGTCCGCCAAACTCAAAGAGCAGAGGTTAGGTGGAGTTCGACGTTTACACTGGTATTTCCCCAAAACTAGGACGGTCAAGCGGAGGCTCGACCCGTTGGGGTGGATGATCGGAACGCTCTTTGTCACTGGCGAGTCACATGTAAATCCAGCGCTACGGCTTGCAGGAAGAAATCTTCCGGGAATGGATTTCAAAGTCGTCAATGACTCCCGCGTGTACGACTCGATAAAATGGCGAAGGGTTATGCCTGAATGGGTTGGCGTTGTGGAGGAGCCAGTTCCTCTTCTCCGGTCTACTTCGACTGAACCTGGATCTGCCGAGCTACAGTAACACTTGTAATGGTACCCTGTGTGATTCCGAAGTATGCAGACCTGAGCACAAAGATTTGTACGTATGTAATGATTTACCAAGTTGTTGTTTCGGCACACTACCGGTGTTCGGGGAAGAGCTAGAAAAGACTACCTTCGCGAGAAGCTTAGTCCCCAACGATCTTGAAAACATGGTAACTTACGCCCGTCAACACTGACCGCATTGCATTAGGTTGCATTCAATCGATATTTCTACATCGTAGTGGTCTCTGCAATGGTACCTCTTCCATAGTCGAACTCGGGCAACTGGAGCTCAGCGTAATTCAAGCAATGCATCGATAAGATAGGCTACAACCTGTAAGGGATTCCTTTCCTGTCCGCGATGTGCACAGGCGCAGCGCCACTCGTCGCCCAGTTTGTAGAAGGGAAGAAACGGCTTGATAGGTCCGGTGGCTGTGAAGATTACACAATTTCTTTCTACCCCTCTCGACCAAAAAGAGGCATTTCCCCTATACTCATCCTACAAAATGGGTCTCCCCCTCAGTATTCCTCTTGACACTTGACGTTCAAAATGTCTACCACTATTGATCTCGAACAATTTGTCGAAATTTCCAACAACGCACGCCATCGTCTTTGTGGTATGTCTTCTTGCAATCCTCTACTATTCATCGCTCCTCACATTCTCATTCCAGACTATATCGTCGACTGTGTAGTTGACGCAGTTGATTTCGCAAGGGGATGCCCACAAAATTACTGCTGCCCTCCACCCAATCAACCTGAATACGTCTGTCTGAGAAAGTTTGTTATCCTCCTCGTCACACTGTCGCACCCTTCGGTCCGCTCTATTGCAGTTGCCTTGGTTTATATCGATCGTTTGATACTCACGGAACTCTTTGTACTTGATAACGCAGCCAGTGAACGCCTAGTTTTAGGATCCCTTATGTTGGCTAGTAAAGTGCGTGTACCTGATGGTCCACAGTTAACTGACGTGACTGATAGTTTACTTTAACAGCACCAGAGCGACGTCCCGCTCATAAATGGGGACTGGAGTACTTTCAACTTGCCCTTCAGCCGAAAGGAGATTGACCAAATGGAGCTTGATTTTCTTGATGCTTTGGAATACGACCTGCAAGCCTCGGATGATGAACTGCTGAAGCACTCGCTTTCGATTGTCGAGATCCTTTCCTCTCTTCGACACCCGCGGTATTGTCCAGATCACAGCCCTTCACGCCCAATGAGCGCACAATACTATCCCCCACACCACTACGCGGCGTCTGGTAGCTCGCAAACGTTAGCAGAATCCGGTGATCGCAGAGACATTGGTGGAACTCTTGCCACCTCCCGGGGGAAGAGCTGCCGTGCTTTGTGGAGGTGGCTACAACGCACTCGCATTCCCGCACATTAGGCGGGTCGATTTGATGACCGTGTGGGGTAAATTACCCTACCCTCATCGCTAGTGGAACCTTCCAATGTAATAGCCTAGCGTTGGCACACCTTTCTTTCACGTTACATTTACTATGCTTGTTTGTTATGTAGTTAAGTTAATGCTTGAATCTAAGTTACCTGGACATATTTGATAGTAATTGTGTTAACAGAGAACATGATACACATCAGCAACTCGCTTCCTTGTTACCTGCAGTCCCCGTATGTACTACTGGGATCCTAAAAGCTGCCTATTCCTGTCGCACAAACTTTTCAGTACCTCTGTAATAGCACCCCGGAATAGTCAGTGATGCCGGTCGGTACTTGCCGAGTTAAGGAGTACATTTCAAATTACTACGCAGTCAAGTTCCCCTCGAGCATTTCAAATTACCCCCTCAAACTTCCCCTTTACTGTCTATAAAATGGGTTCCCTCCAGTCTCTTCTTCTCCCACTGTATTCTGATCTTCGACCACAATGGCCAACACTATCAACTTGAAGTACTTGCCCAACCTCACTCATCACGTCGAGAGCCGTCTTCACGGTGTGTCCTCATCTAGTCACCTAATGATTTAAATGATCTCATTCTCATAATCTTTTCACAGACTACGTTGTTGATTGCGTAGTCAACGCAGTAGAGTTCTCGAGAGGAAATCTATTCCCTCATCGCTGCTGCCCCCCCTCGCAACTACCAGAGTTTGCACTCCTCAAACAGTTTGTGACGAGGATGATAAAGAAATCCGGTGTCTCTGTCTATGGAATCGCAGTTTCTCTGGTCTATATCGACCGCCTGAAGCGGGAGGAACTGCTTACAAACTATAAGGAAGCAATTTATGAACGTTTGTTCATAGGAGCTCTCATCTTAGCGTTGAAAGTACGTCTTCCCAACCTTCATATGTCTGCTAGACTTGAACGATATTTCCACTCACAGCATATATGCCCTGGTGATTCGACGACGAGTTGCGATTGGGCAAAGGCGAGCCTATTGTTCAACAGAGTGCAAGTTGAAGAATTGGAACTAGAGTTTATCGGTGCATTGGATTGCAAACTTGACGTTGCGGGCTATGAGCTCCTCCTACACCAGCTAGTGATTTCCCAGATCGTCAGCTCTCTGACCACCCCTAGAATATGTCCACTCCATGACAATTCGCGCCCGATGAGAGCCAACTTCTGGTCACCTCATCACTACAACACGACGAGTTCGCGCACGTTACCGGTGCTGCAAGGGTGTGCCGACATCAATAAACCTCTTCCCAAGACTCCCTGCCGAAATTACTTCACCTCTTTGTTCCCGTTCAGTGGCGGCACATCTTTTAATTACGCCCATTTCATGCCTGTCCGTGCCCACTGAATTCCACCCTCATTATCATATCCTCGTTACCTGAACTATGTTAGTGGAAGCTGCCAGTTGACATGATGTGTAACTAGGCAGTGTTTGAATCTACGAGAAATTTATATATCAAAGACGCGCTACCTTGTTACTTGCAGTCCCTTCACATGCACCAGTGAATACTCGTGGTGAGGTTCGAGGATCTGGCTGGAGAGATTGCCGACGGAGGATCCCCGGCAGAGCTCATTCGGGAGACGGACAAGGACCTATCCTTGCAGGGGGTGGTAGCACCAAGCTTGAGAAAGGTCATCAAGACGAGTTTGAGGGTGGTGTTGTCTGTGAAACTTCGGGAGGAGAGGCTGGATGTTGTTCGACTTTTTCACTGGGATTGCCTCGTGACTAAGATAGCAGTATCGTGCTCTTCCTCTTCTCTAGTCTACCTTGACTGACCATAGATCATGCCGACTTACAGCACTAGTGACGTGATCCCATAAAGCATGCAGTCAGACAACCCCCAATACTCTATAAACTCATGTTATTGTACTTCGAGACAATGATGTGTAAATAACCCACCACGAGGTTCATTCTCGTCGATTCAGAGGATGTCCACTCACTGGCATAACACAATTTCATTGGTCAGTGCTGGCCACCCAAATGACAGGTCCTTGAGTTATGGGACTTAAGCAAGCAAAATCAATTGAGAGATGGTTTGTAACTTGACACAACACATCACAGAAGCTAGGCTGTGATGAACTCGGTGGATGACCTTTTGATAAAATATTTGACAATATCAATGTACACGGTTCCACCATGAATTGCAAACGGCTTGTTACCCGAGGGGTTCAATAACCTCTACAAGGTTATAGCCTCCATGTCACACGGACCTCATCCGTCCGGAACCTTGGAACCGTTCGATATTCGTGGAAAACCATAAAACATAACCGCTTACCGTTGTGTGCAAGTGCTCTTCTCCAAAGGAGTATTATACCCCGTCCGATAGCTAAGGAGCCCGGCATGCGCGATCATAATCCCATTGTCAATGCAAAAACTGAATTTCAGGCACGTTCAGGAGACTTGGCTGACCGCACAATAATTGTATCTCACCGTTCGTCCGTTGCAAAAACCCGACCCCCACGCTCTTGAGCCATGATGCCCATCATCTCCTGCAACCTCTCGTTGCCTTCATGGACTGTGGTGAGCATCTGAGGGCTCCGGGAGGGCGTGTAATAAAGACATACAACCCACACCACCGACAATGAGAACTTCTGTACTTCCAATGTGAGCCATGGCCCTCTCCGTGATTTCTACAAGCATGGCAAACACGGTTTCCTGTAATGAATAGCACAGATCCGCAGGCGTAATAACATCGTCTTCCGGGCTATAAGGGGCACCGGTGGGCCTGAAGCGCTCATCCGCGGTGTAGGCTTCTACAGACGTCAAAATCCCAGATAAACTGACATCCATTCCCTTCGTTGTGTAAGGAAGAGGGACAAGTCGTTTTCCGCTATAAACGTCCATCAGAACCAATTTTCTTGAAGAAAACACGAAACCAGACTTTTTGGCCTCTTGCTCAATATTGTATCCTGGACTCGGGGCGTTGCTAAGGTTGATGACCCTTGCAAACCGGTCAAGACAATTTCCTACAGCTATATCAAGGGTTTCGCCAAATATTCTGTAGCACTGTCTCGAGTAGGCTATGACTTGTGTGTTTCCGCCTGAGACGTATAGCACCACAGGGTTCTGAGCACCAGTGATCTCACGACCCATTTCAATATCTGCGGATATTCATCAGATAGCGGTGGGCGCAGAGGAAGAACGTCTCCTACGTCCCACACAATGATTCACGGCTACCAGAGGTTTGTTAAACATAATCGCCAACGTTCGGGCAACTAAGGGCGACAGACTGCAAAGGTGCACCCATCCCAGGACCTTGACGGCAGGTGATCACCAGAGTAAATACATCTCGAAGAGAGTACTGGGCGTGCCTTTGGTGTAGCAGATACAATCTAGATCGTGCATGGAGATGCCAGCCTGCGAAACTGCATCCTTTATCACTTTGATCGCCCATTCGCGATGATGCTGGGCCGTATCACGCGGTAAAAATCCCTCTCCAGGCGGCGTGATATATGTATGTCGGACATTGGCCAGCACAGTAGTGGACCCGTCCTCGTTATGCTTCATGACGCCTGCGCCCAACTTGTTGGCTGAGCCCTCGAGACCAAGGGCTAGAAAAGGCTTCTCTATCTAGGGTCAGTCGTGATGGAACTGGTAACCAACATAATCGCCTCAACTTGGGGACGTTAATCGGGAATTTCGACTATCCCTCAGTAGGGCCATGTTCAAGATATTTCAATGAAGAAGGTAGCCGTCATCGCTCCTAAGCATTTCATTTGTGAACGGCCGGTTGACAGGCGACTGGAAAGTAGGTTGTTAAGATCGTCCTTGTCGATTAGTGGTCAAATCATCACGTTGTGGCCTGCACAAAACCGTGAAGCCGGAGGTTCGAATCCTCCCTGGGACATATTTTTGCACCTTTTTTCGGCGGAGACCTTTGAGAGATAATCTAGACCCGACTTCGACTTCGACTTCGAAACTCACGCACACGTTGTCACACGCATATAAAACGACGATGCAGTGCAGATTGCAGACTTCTATGTATAGACATAGCTAGATTCAAGTTGGAGTGCAGTGAGTGGCGAGGACATACATATACGTATCGATAGAATCAAACCGATCATTAAAAGAGCACTAAACGGTAGGTACCACCCACATCTCCGGTCGACAGCCTCAAGCACCTACCCAATATACTACGCACCCTCTACCCTTTTCACTGCATCGGACACCTTGGACTCGTCCTTCGCTGACTCCTCATCGATTCCATTCGACTCCTGCGCGCACCGCTCGCACGTGCACGCAAACCTCCAGCCTCGAACGAGCTCGATACGCCTCCTTCGGCGTGACTCATCGACGCTCTCACCCTCCTTTTGGGTTACGTCAACGTAGGCTACCGTGACCTCATCCCCAGCTTTCAAGGGGCGGTTGGCAATGAGATGCAACTCAGCGGTGCCTTCGTCGAATGAGGGACGAGCGGAAGGCATACATGAGTGATTGAGCTACGCAAAAAAAAAGTCAGGAAACGAGTGGAAACATAGGAATTTCACGAAAAACATACGTAAGATGACACAGCGTAGAACCCAACACCAACTTGCTTCTGAGTGCCTAACGGCGTCCGCGACTTTTCGACGTCCTCCGGACGTTCGGTAGGCTACAGGCTATCGATACAAAAATAGAGAGAAAGATGCACCATAAACACGTGCCACGATACCAGAGGCGAACACGCACCTTGTCGTCCCTCCCTTCACCGAAGTACACTCCAAACGCATTATAACTCATTCCACCGAGATACGTTGCAGTGCCTCTCCTCCGTCACAAACTGCTCGAGCCCAGGTAAGGCATGTTGCAATACCTCCCTCAATATCTTCGTCTCCTCCTCCGATGGGGTCACGTCCAAGTAACGCAGCCTCTCGAGGTGATCATACAGTGTGTAGTCTCCGCCAGTCCGTGAGAACGGGTTCTGCCCCCTTCATACCACTAAGTCCAGGCGGGATCATCTTGGCAGTCTCTGCCGAGACTTGCCGTGCGATGAATCGCGCAACAAGTTGTGGGGCGGCTTTGCCATGTTTTTTCAGGTAGTCAGCGAATGCCTGTTGTGCCTCGTCGCGAGCTGCCCTAGCCGCAGGCGGGATTACGGGCGCTAGGAGAGCAGGCAGAGGTGAATCGAGGGAGAATAGAAGGCTTTGAGAGTGGGTTTTCGCTTTATCCAGGCATTCTGTGGAGCAGTAGGCGGAGTCGAGACGGTCAGATTCGGGACGGACGGCATTAGAAGGGTCAAGACTGCGTAAGCAGTGATTGCAGTGCGTTCCTTTTCCTTGTAGGATCCGAATCCAGAGCAGTGACAATGGCCTCTTCCTACGGCCAGTGTGAACGTGTCTGCGTTTCGAAGGTGAAAAGGACGACTTACCTTGTAGATAAGTTCACCAGCTTCGATGTCTTTCGTGCAAACGAGGATTTTCTTTTTCGTGAAAGCCTCCGGCTGATCTTTCACGGGAACTTCGATTGTCTTAACCGCCACATTCATCGCTTTCGGTGGGAAGCAATCATAGTAACCTATGTTATCGTACCTCTCAGCTCAAGCTCACCCGCAAGGTCCTCAAAGTCGACAGTGCGCACCTTCGACGCGTTCCTTGACCTGCGGGCAGCGGCAGAAAAAGGGAATTCACGGCAGCACATAGTCAAGGACCGGAAAAAGAAAAGAGAAAGTATTCACATCAGAACGTCATGCCGGCAAAATGAAGAAAGCAAGAACAGATTAGATTCCAATGAGAGACGTGACACGTGAGTGTGTGGGTGGTCGGATTGCGTGGTACAAGAAAGCATGACAACTACACAGCATACAGCGTGCGTGTGTGTTAATGACTGTGGGTTACAGTGACTCATAGTCATAGGGCAGGTGTTTGACTGCCAGGATCAGTGACCTTGTCCCACTCCTGCGAGGATGCCTCCGACGGAGGCCGAGTGGCACCCAACTCGTCGTCGTCATCCGATAGCTGTGCGCTACCCTTGCCTGGAGGCGAAGAAGGTGAACTTACATCCATGTTAGTCAATTGCATGACAATCTACGTCAGGTTCGTCAGTCCACGTTGCCCGGATAAACCCCAATGAGAAACAATGCTAAGACGAACCTGGAATACGGGCGGAGGGACCGTCCTTTCGTAGATCACAATCAGTTCTACCGGTGACGGATAGACACGGAGAGCACGGTAGAAGCACAACGCTGCAGCGAGGTTGAACGTAGGACCTGGGTACACCACAGAATTAATCCCCGTTCTTCCGATTGATGCGACGCCTCAAACAAACCCTTTGCGCAAAGCTGTTCTCCCATGCCGACCTGTGCCATGAAGTACTTTTCCTTCTCCTCAGGAGTTGTCGGGACTTCTTCTTGCCTCACTGTCTCCAGCGCATGCTTCAGTTCGTCCACGTCAACTCCGCTAGAACTCGCAGACGCCTCCGACGATGCCTGGTTCTTTGCAACACGCTTTTTGTCCTTTCCTGCAAACGATTCAATACATCTGAGGAACGCGCACAATCACCGGGGACACGTACGAAGCTGCTTGCGGAAATTGGCGTCCGTTCTCCGCTTGTAGTCGAAGTAGACTGCATATGCAACCAGGCTGCCAACGGCAATGCCGGCGACAGCGAGCATCGTCGTCGTCTTCGTCATGTTTTTTTTTCTTGGCTGTGCTACGGAATGTCGCGAGTTGGATGCGAGATGTGTAAAGCTGCCACTGAAATTTCAAGGCGGACGACACCAACTTACGTAATGGGAGGGTTCCACCCCCCTCACCGATGTCAACCGAGGGAGGAAAAGTTCCCGTTGACAATAACCCGATCATATTATGTAGTACATTGCATCACAATGAAAACCGGTAAAAAAATACACAAGGAGAGTCCATGTCCCACAAGCCTCGACTGGAACACGCCACAGTTCGTGGTGCCATGCTTTACATCAGAGGGAAGTCACATACACAGCGATCTCGCCTGCCACGACAAGCGACCCCATGCCGCTTGTCAATCCACCCCAGTCCCTCGAGGAGCCTGGATGCTCAAAGCGCCAATGCTATCCGCATCGGAAGTCCTCTGGAGGAGTGTGTGTATTGCATTGGCAGCACGTGTGTCCCGATGTTGACGAACCCAGCACGAGGGCCGGATGATCGGCTTAGCTTTTTGCTTCCTGCTGCAGGCACGGTAGCAGGCTAACAGAGCAGATGAGCATGGATGTTAGATTAACTCTGATAGGGGGAACTCACGATCATAATCGCGTGCAAGGACACGCGCCCAGTCAAGGTAATTTGTAAAGAATGGATGTCTCTTGATTTCATTCCACCCAGGTCTCTTGGCAGGGTTGGGGTGGAGGATCTTACACCACGATGTCAGATCGAAGAGGCCGGTACTTATGCGAGAGGCACACACCTGCATGAGGAGATCCTCGGCCAAGTGGTCGTAAACTCTGTCCATTACGGGGACCTTGCCTTGGGTCTGGTTGTCCATGGTCAAAGAGACTTCGATCAATATCGTCGCTGCCGTCCCCGAGGTCTAAGTTAGGTACATGTTCATACCAGGGCTAGATTTGATTGTCAGCAGGTCCGTCAAACAGTGCAGACCACTACACTCACAGCGCCGCCTGGCATAAAGAGATCTAAAACCATCAAGCCGAATGCGTATATATCGGCCTTGTAGTTGTGTGCGCTGTCGCCGACGAACTGCTCAGGCGCCAGATACCCATCTGTGCCTGCCTTGCCACTCATAATCTTTCCATTCCACTCGTCCTCAGTGATGTCCAGAGAGAAAGTACTTGCATGGCCGAAGTCGCAGACTGTGACGTGTCCATTCGGAGTAACCAAGATATTTTCGAGCTTCAAATCATTGTGCATGATACGTATGTCATGCAGCTTTTCAAGACCGAGCGCCTGAAAATCGACAAATGAGTCTTTCGAGTGCGAAGAAACATCCGTCATCTACCAGTTCAGCAGCAATGAGGCGGATTTGCCAGAGTTGCAAAGGACAAGCCTTATTCAAGGCCCTTTGGCGAAGGTTCTCGGGGTAGTACCTCTGTAGGAGCAGCGCCAAGATTAGAACCTGGAATGAGGAACAAAGACATAATGAGGTACCATGATGAAGTATATATTCTTGTCGTCGGAGAAACAGTCGATAAGAGGAGTTAAAAATGGGTGGCACTCGTACGTCGCCGCGAGCCAGGCACCAAATTCGTTGTGGACGCAATCTGCAGCGTACACTGCTCTGTCTTCTAGATATTG
Source organism: Pisolithus tinctorius (assembly GCA_024663395.1). NCBI lineage: Eukaryota > Fungi > Basidiomycota > Agaricomycetes > Boletales > Pisolithaceae > Pisolithus > Pisolithus tinctorius. The sequence goes on from JANFAH010000132.1 coordinate 26,181, forward strand.
CTTCCCCTTCGCAGTAGATATCTGCGCTAGGTCCTTGTCTGATACGAAAGTGCTGAAAAATGCTTGCCGATTAATGACTTTAGCAGCAACATCCATCGCAGGCCCATCGTCTCGGGTGCCTTCGCCAAACCACACAGTGCCATTTGCTCCGCGTCCGATGGGGCGAGTGAACTTGTACCTATACATCCCAGCCTTCATGCGGACAACGCTCGTCTGAACCTTATGCTTTTCATAGCGAGCTTTGCCGGCGGCAGTAGATTCACCGTTCTGCCTGGCTGTGACCTCCTGCTGGAGACCAGTTGAATGACCAGCAGTAGCAGTAGCTACAGCAGATGCAAGGTACTTGGCAGGTACGAAATCCGAATTAGGCAGATTGGGAAGACAGGGCAGAGTCGGGTTGCGAAATAGGTGTAGGTACATATGCCACTTCGGCCGTGCCGGTGACGGGAACCGCGACGTCACCTTCCGGGTAACCAAGACCCGGAGGATAACGGGGGATCTTCTTGGGAAGCGCACCAAGGTTGGGGCGAGGGACTTCTGGGGTGTTGATCTCCAATGTTCCTGAGGTTTGACCACTCCATGCGAGCGACGGCACGCCAACGGCAGGGTTAGCCATGTGACGAGCTTCGTATGCACCAGCAGGGACAACCTGCGTGGGGGCAAAGGCGGCGAGACAGCGAATTTCCGGGTCACGGAGTAAACTTTCACCGTCTCTTCTTGAGCGAGTTTGTGGGTTCACGAAAGCTTTCGGAGGAGGTAGTTGGCGAGGTCCGTAAGCACCAGGCGGAATCTTCTGTATGGGAGCGAGGTGAGCAAGGGTAGGGTCAGCCACGAGATAGCGAATTTCTGGGGTAGGGGAATTTTGATTCTCGTCTGGAGTGGGCTCACCAACCTCCATGCTACGCATGGCGGTGGGTATGTGGGCAGACTGCTGGAGTATTTGAAGCATCAGGTCGTGTTCCAAACGGTTGCCGTAGCGTAGAGGTGAAAGAAGGCAAGCAAGAGGTTGTGCTGCGATAGTAGGTGGACATCCCAACGCAAGAGCTGCGGCTGTGCGGACGAGAGGGGGGAAGAGGATGCTATGAGAAGAGACAATGCGGGGAGTAGGAACAACAGGTGGAACTGGTGGTTGCCACAAGACAACCTGCATCAAAGCGGCGTCGGTTCCGACAATAGCTGGAGAGGACACATCAAGGTGGACTGCAGGTCCTGAAATTTCGGGCGTCTCTGTAAATATCAGCTGTGGAGCATCGACGAGGTCTGCGTGACTAGTAGTGGTAAAGTCGGCTTTGTGACGTTCCGTATTCTTGAGCTTGCCGATAACACGGGAGAAGAGACGTCTGAGTCCGATGGTGGAGTGGGAGAAGAGTCGTTTGGATCCCATGGTGGAACGACGGGGATGCGACGTGAACTAATGAGGTGATCTTCGAGTACGCCCAGAGGGCGGATAAATAGCAAAACATCTCCGGTACGCTTTGAATCCGCAGCATGGGCCTGCCAAAGCGTAGAAGGCCAAAGCGGCGGTAGCTTTGCTACGCACCTCCCTACCTTACTTGGCCAGCAACGCAAATTGACATCGCCTGGTCGGCTAAACGTGCTGTATAATGCCCACCTTTGTGGTTGGTAGGTCTATATTTTCAGGGGGAGATGACCGGGAGATATGCCAGACAAAAAGCATCTGCTTACGTGATCACGGATAATGGAATGGCTTGTTCATGAATTGGCGGTGGGGGAGATCCGGCGGGAAAGGTCAAAGCATTGTCACCACTACTGGCCCCATACCTTGATACTCCTCGATTTTCCATTGGCCTTGATTGGGTCCACCATTGTAATGGCTTTATATAAACATTGTAAAGCTATGTAAAGCTATACCCATGTATACTGCTGGACTTGATGGTTGGGGCTCTCATCATGGCGATGCCCTTCTTGAGCTACGACGGGGACAGCGATGGTAAAACTTGGCTGACCACTCACGGTAACGTGGACTGATATTCCCCCTCCAGCGTGGGCTCCTTGGCAATCTGACGAGCCTAGAAAACTGTCGACGTTGAAACCAAATCCAGAGCGATCACTGTGGAGGTTTTCGATGATTGGTCGAGGGGTGCCTTGAGTGGCTCCAGTGAACGGCGACCAAAGGATATCAGTAGATACTAGCGGACGGACCCGCGGACAAGCGCAATATTGCTTGCTTTGGGTTTTGAAGAATCTTGACGCCGATCAACTGACATGCACACATGAGACACGTTCCACAGAGTAATGTCACTTGACAAGGGTGACCATGATGCCCGACATAAAGAATGTCCCTTTTGAGCTACTTGCGGCTGATGATACTGTTTGAGATGACCGCCCACGACGACGCCTGAAGCTGTTCTGTGACGATGGCGAGGCTGTCTTGTGTGTTTAGTTCGCCCGAAGCAGCGTTCCCACGGTGTTTTTGCTTAGTTGTCTCCATCGTTCACAGCAGCCCCAGTGACTGGTCTTCGCTCGTTGGTGTGTCAGAGGGCGACGTTGGGCTCAATACTGTTGCAGAACGACGTCTGTCATGAGCAGGACGGACCAGGAAACAACATCTTTCACGCCGACCGACGATCCTGTCGACATACGGCACGGTTCAATATCAGCCGCCCCACACGACCTACTCACAGCTGCAGCCAATGATGCTGCCCTGGAACTCGACCTCGACTGTCTTACCGAACCAGAAACCGCATTGAACCCCTCGCCCACGAACCCCTTGTCCCTGGGTGACTCTCGTGACTTGCTTTTTGGCAACATTGAACACGTTGGAGACCATGCCAAGGAAGACAGCATCAACATGGCCGAGACCGCAGACCCCGCGTCAGACTCGCAGCAATCCCCTGAGTCTTCACAGGAGTTAAAACGCGTAAAGGTGAGCTCTATCTCACCTTCCACAACAGTCGTGCGGAATACCCGTGTTCCGGTGGTTCACCGTTGATGTCATGCAACTTGTTGAACCCTGTCCGATGTCACACATTTTTTCCGACCTTGTGGCGAACGCGTTTCTCTTTGTCTCCGTCATTTGCATGACTTCAACTTGGGCACACTCTAACCCGCACTTACCCTGTTTCGCAAAGGTCTACGAACTCATCGGCTCGCGATGGGTCGATCAAGGGACAGCCTATTGCTTTGGTCAGCTCGATGAGAGCAATCAAGCCTTCCTCATCGCCCGCTCCGAAGCGGACTTTGACAAAATTATCCTCTCCACAGCCATCCGCTCCAATGACGTCTACCAACGCCAACAAGGTGCGATTCCTTCCATCCGCGTGCTTTCCTTATATGCCGTTGGAAATGGGTCGCTATAGCGTGTTTCGTGTACTCACCAACTCGCAGATAGTTTAATTGTGTGGACAGAACCCGATGGAGCAGACTATGCATTAAGCTTCCAGGATGCAGATGGATGTGCAGAGGTCTGGAATTTTATTATCGAAGTGCAACGCCACTTGAATGCCGGTGAGTGTTGCCTCAGCCCACAGCCCACCATGCTCGACGCGTGCCTTTTCGTCGCTTTGACACTCACCTATCCGCAATGTGTTTTTGGTCAGAAGATCAAGGTCTCGGTTCTTCATCCCCTGCCGGAGATCATTCTGCTACTACTGCAACCATCATCCGCACTGGTCACTTGCCCTCTCCGCAATTAGGTAATATCCAAGATATTGAAGGCGCCATCAAAGCACTTGCTCGAACCCAAACCATCAAAGAGAGAATATGCGAGTACATCCAACGCGAGGTGAGTGGAGACGAAACTCATCATGTCTCTGCTACTAATATTACCGAAACGCAATGCCAGGGATACATCAAGGCACTTATCGACGTCATGACCATGGCGGAGGACTTGGAAAGCCTCGATAATCTCCATGCGCTGTGTAGCCTCATGCAAACTATTTGTAACGTCCCCGCCTCACACCTTGTGTCGGTGCTGCTCACGGCTACTTGTAGTGATGATGAACGACCACAGCATTTATGAGCACATCCTCGAAGACGATATCTTTTTTGGAGTGGTTGGGATGCTTGAATGTGGGTCTTCGCCAGTCGGCAATGTTGTTCCTTTACTTATAGTGTGGTGCAGATGATCCGGAATTTCCTACGCACAAAGCAAATTACCGGGATTTCCTCCATAACAACACTCGTTTCCACCAACCTATCGTCATTCAGGATGAAACTATTCGCAAGAAAGTTCACCACACGTTTCGCCTCCAATTTCTTAAGGACGTCGTTCTCGCCCGCATACTCGACGACTCAACTTTCAACGTCCTCAACTCCTGCATCATTTTCAACCAAATTGACATCATCAATCATGTCCAGCAAGACCCTGTCTTTCTGCAGGAGATTGTGAGACTGTACGTGAGCGAAGAAGTGCTCGCTGGACCCCGGAAAGATGGCGAAGAAACTGATGCTACAGGATCGCCTAATGGTGCTGTGGCAAATGGACGACACCCATCACAAATGACACCCTTCTCCTTCGACCCACCGGGACCCCTGACAGAGACCGACAATGCATTTCGCGGCGAAGTGGTCCTCCTCATCCAGCAACTATGTGTGATGGGAAAGAACATCCAGCTTCCTGCGCGAATGGCGCTTTTCCGAACGCTTGTGGACCGGGGGATATTGTTCGCGGTGCAATGGGCATTCGGACTCAATGAGAGGGAGAGCACATCAAAGATCGTCATAAATGCGGCGAGCGAAATAATGTCCGCTCTACTGGACCATGATCTCCATGGCGTCCGCAGCCACGTCTTTAAACAGGCTATGGCTATCGAGCGGGAGAGGGAAGCAGAACGGATCGGTGCTGACAAGGCTGAAACGCTGTTGAAGCTGATGTGTCGGGTCATTACTCAGAGTCGTGATTTAGCAGTGCAATGTCAGATCGGAGACGCTCTGAAGGCGCTGCTCGACATTTCACAAAACGCCATTGGTCCCGGGACAACTCCGGTAAGTGCAACGTTGTTATTAACCTACTTCTTACCTATGACTTTTACAGTCCGCGCTCGGTGCGAAGTTCTCAGCTCGTCCCAAAGACGACCCGGGAACTGAGAAGTTTCTGGATTACTTTTACAAGCACTGCATAGAAGTCTTATTCAAGCCATATGGAGATATACCAGACTTCAGAAAGCAGACAGGTAAGACTTTTACCTTACCTATCGAGCACCCTTGAATGACAACGTCTAGATGCAGAACCTACTTTGAAGCTATCGCGAGAGAAAACTAACCTTTTCCTCTACTTATGCGACCTACTATGCATTTTTGCGCAGCAACACACATTCCGGAGTCACTTTTACATGCTTTCATCCAACATCTCTACTCGCGTGGCCACGCTGCTAAGTGCTCGGGACAAGCATCTGCGGTTATGTGAGTAGCGTCCCTCTTGTCGCCCTTCGAAACAGACATCTGATACCTTTGCAGCAGCGTTCCGTTTCTTTCGAATATGCCTCAAGCTTAATAACAAGAATTTCTTGAATCACCTTACGAAGTTGGACGTCTTCAAGCCTATCCTGGATCTGGCGCTGCAAGAGTCGTGTCGAGATAGTTTGCTGAGCGCATCTTGTCAGGAGTTTTTCGAGCATATGCGCAGGGTAGGTTCACACGTTCACATTTGTTCAAGTGAATGATTTTTACGACGTCGCATTAGGAAAACATAAAGGACCTTGTCAACCACTGCATGACAAAGCACGAGATCATAGTTCGTCAACTTGCTACTACGCCAACTGGGGGCGCAAGATTCAGCGCCTTCATTCGCCGATGGGAGATTAACATTGAGCCGCCACCGAAGGAAGAGACTCAGCCCGACCGGTATGCCACAGCCCTGCGATAGGCTTTTAAACCCGCTAATTCCGAGACAGGGACATTAGAGACTCTCGTCGAATGGGCCGCGCCATCGACGCAGAGGAAGAAAACTACTTTAATGAGGATGATGATGACTCCGACCAACCCCCGCCATTCATCAGTTCATCCGGTCATGGATCCCGTTCATCTGCTGTACTGGGTGCGCTTAGGCGTAAGCGGAGAGGGGCGTTGGTCGCCTCAAAAATATCTCTTCGGCACCAAAATTTCGTCTTACCCCGTACCCCACAGTTATCCGCTCTCGTGGACTATGGCGATGAAGACGAGGATGCTGAGTCCGCTCAAGAATCCGCCGTCGCCTCCGCCCGCGAGAGCTCGCCCTTATCCGGTTCGGACATTCCTCCCAGTCCACGGTTATCTCATCGACAGATATCACGTCCTTCCAACATCCCCCGTCGGCGGTCACTGGAGGAAGATGAGAACCTTCTCGAATCAATAACGCGGACAAAGCCCGTGACTGCATCGCTGCCTGCGGACGCCAGCACATCATCCCCAAAACCCTCGTTACAGTTCCCACGGATTGGTGAGAAGCGGCGAAGAGAAGACGAGGACGAGGAAGGGCTTCTTGAGCGCCTGGCAAGTAAACCCAAGCGGACGGACGTGGGTACTCACAAGGATGATAATACCGTTAGCGGTCGCGCAAAACCTCCCGCCAAGCAAGGTGATGACCCACCGAAACGAATCAAGGTTATGTTCCGTCCTTTGAGCATCGCCATAACGCAACAGCCGTCGTCGCCAGTCCCTTCAGAAGCAGCCGCCAAGGATGGGGATACGGGTTGACTGTTGCTAGCAGGCAAATTTTACTAAACCTCTTGAGTTATTACAGAAACACTTCGGGTGACATACTACAGTTGTATCGCGTCGAGTTTGTATCTCTACGCATGTTTTTACAATAGAACTTCGCAAAATATCCATGGAAAATGGCATAGATTGTGTGGCATGTTTCTAATTCGAACAGATGCGGGTGGATTTGTATTTAAGACAGTAACAAAGCAAAAAGAACTGCCCCAGTGAGGCTCGAACTCACGACCTTCCGATGTTATGTTGATAACAGTCGGACGCTGTAACCAACTCAGCCATGGGGCACTTAAATATGCTAGCGCTTCTCGTCCATAAGAAGCATTTAGCAAGGCAACTTCGTCGTAGGCACAAGTGACCAAAGTACCTCAGAGCCTGCTCAGGACCGCATGTCTTTCCTCGACGTTTATCCTTCTCCCCCACTGTCTGACACAATGTCCCCACCACCTTCGCCCACAGGGGCACCACTATGTCCCTCCAAACCAGCTGACGATTCCTTCTTTGCATGACCGCTCGGCTCACTTCCATCCCTCACCTCATTGGTTGTGCTCTCATCATCCTTGGGGCTGACACGTTCAACACCCTGAAATTTCCGTTTCGGGATGACAGCCCAAAACGCCTCTTCCCAATCGCGTGTTTCGACCCATTTCAGCAGGATCTCAACCACCTAGTGTCGGAAGATGAGTCACTGCCCTCTTGATACGGTTGGTAAAAATAAAACATGAATTGCATGAGGTTCCCAGCAAGCCACAGCAAATGGTGACCCCTATCACATAATCGGTGACGGCGTCCATCGAACGTACCTGGTTGACAGTCAGCACCTTTCGTGTCGCAAGGGCAATGTAACGGCCAATCGGAAGGCGAGCATGGCGGATCTGGGACGCGTTAGCCTTGTTCAGGCATAGGTTCTGCACCCGCATGTCATCGAAATTAGCCCGCAGATAAGCCATGGTACAGCCAACCTTGTATCGATTGTGATCACATATTCCACCGATAACGTACGTCTCCCCTTCCTTGAGCTCCAGGATCTCGTTCTCCGAATCCGCAGTGAAATAAACTACACTTTTGCGGAGCTCATCCGCGTCGGCCGTGGTCTCGGTCTCAGTGCTGGTGGAGTCGGCTGGCGCATTAGTAGGCTCACAAGAGGGAGATTGAGACGGGGGAAAAGATCGTGTCCATATGCGCTCATAGCTCTCTTCCCACCATTCTGTGTTTGACCACCTTCTGTATCCGGCATCGTTCATGGCGTCAAGGCGCTCCTTAGTCCTGCCGTTGATAGACGTGAAAAGCAAGGATGAAAAGGCGTGTGGTGCGCGCCTGTTAGCGCTATACGTATATGCCAGTTGTGAAGTGAGAGAATTGATTTCCTGTGAGGCCGTGGTCGTTACCACGTGTAAGAGTGCAGGAGGGAAAAAATGAGAAAATCACCTTGTCTGTCATCAGCTCATCGAACCCGAGATCGATAACCAGTCTTGCGTTAAATGGACTGCCTCCACCAGCCGCGTCGGTTTTGGGTCGCTTGCGAGTTGCGTTGACATCACACTCGCCGTTTGCGACAGCCCGGGCGCGCTCCTGCCGCTTTCGTTTTTTTGTCTCCCTTTCGCGTGCCCTGCGCTCAAGCTTAAGTTCATGGAGCCTCGCAGCCTTTGCAGCACGCTTCTGTGCTTTTTTTGATAGACCCTGAGAGGGTGTGACCCGCTCTTCCTCAGGTTTCGTTCGTGTATCTTCCGTCTCCATGAATGAACCACTTAAGGAAGGCTGCGATTGGCCAATATCCGCTCGGAGTGTGTACGGCCCGATCGCGCCGACGCACGGGCACCACCCGTCTGTGGTTTCTGAAATGAAATCGAAATCTCATTAATCACGCCCATGAAGACCTTACGAAACTTGTTCTTGAAGCTTGAAATTTCAGCATCTCTGTATTTATTCCCCGTCTTTTAACGGTCCCCTCGTTTTTGTTTCCACCTCGATTATAGTCCCTTGACACCAATTGGCACGGGAAACTGGGCATGTCGACGTCGACGCCTAAACCACCTCTTATCATCCCCCCGACAGGGAATCATACAGCATCTGTTATATTTTTACATGTAGGTCCAACCCAAAGCCGCTCAGCTACCTGCTGAACTTAACCCTACTTTCTATCTCAGGGGCTCGGCGACACCGGCAAGGGGTGGTGCCCAATTACTAATTCACTGTCCAGAGACCTGCCGCATGTGAAGTGGGTACTTCCTCATGCACCTACCGGCGAGGTCACAGCCCACAACAAGAAATCTATGCCCCGTTGGTTTGATATAATTTCCTACAATTTTGAGAGTGCAGCGGAAGACCGTGCCGAAATCATGATGGCCGCTCGTATGACTGACGAATTGATTCAAAGAGAGGTTGATGCGGGTGTGCCCCCTGAGCGGGTTGTTATAGGCGGGTTCAGTCAAGGGGCGGCAGTGGCGCTCCTAGCAGGTCTTACCAGTCGCCCAGAGGATGGTTTGGCTGGGGGTAAGGAGGGCTGGAAACTCGGAGGGCTAGTCATTCTCAGCGGTTGGCTTCCCCTGCAAAGTAGCTTCCAACAGGCCAGCACAAAATCTAACCTTGCGATGCAAGTTGCTAAACTTCCAACCACAGGCACTATCTGCTCGCGCAGCGCAAATGCCTATTTTCTGGGGCCATGGAACGGACGATAACATCGTCCGGCACAAAGTTGCAGAGGCCTTCACGAAGAAACTTACTACCTCGTGTGGAATACCTATGGTTGAGAGTCTTACATTGGGCACGGAGCACAACGCCCGTTGTACATCCGCCTTGCCCCAAGCTTCCGACGTCGAGGGAGGACCAGGCTCTCCTGGCTTGCGTTTTAGAAGCTACAAGGCTGGGGGACATTCTGTGTGTCCACGGGAGTTGAGGGACTTGGCGGGATTCTTGAAACGTGTTGTGCCCTAGGAGCCTTGTCAGTCTATGGGGAGCATCCTGCTTGACCGCTTTTTCCCCGCTACCTACAATCTACATTATGCGCTGTCAGGTTTGCACTGTATGCTATGCATTTCACTACCACGAATATTAGTCCCGTTTGCATTGTGACGACAGTAAATCAGCTTATTACGGCGAATCCCAGCTTAATTTTGACTTGTGGTGTGAGAGTATTCCTTTGCTTGTGTTGGACAGGGTGATACCTGCACCGCCTCATGGAAGAAATCGTATTTTTTGATATCCGCAGTTCCGTGCCATCCCAAGCGCGGCCACGCTGCGCGGCGTGAACTGGAAGTTTCCATCGCGCCGTGACAAGGAACGGTTACCATATCTTTCTCTATCCCACATCAATCGTCACGGGGGCTAGATATGATCGAGAAAAGGTTAGTCTCGGGTTCCTAAGAATGGATGAGGCCAGGCTGTGGTGACATGGCAAGCCCTTGCGTGATTGGTCATGATTGGTTGACGTGCGTGAGTCCACGATGCAGCTTGAATCGGCAGTCGCAGGACGGTTTTTCTCCCAGAAAACCAGGTTGTGCGGGGCGGAAGAGATCGATGACATGTGACATCATTTTCCACTGCCTCGGTGACTGCCAAGTACCCTCCGATTATGATTTGGCACTAAATATGAAAATATGAAATCCTGGAGTTTAATCTTGCCCGCCGATCGGAGAACACACCCGGTAAGGATATGATCATTTGCAACATGGTTTGCAGGAGGATCTGTCAGAAGAAAGAACCTTTGACACCTGCAGGTCACCTCACTTCGGGGGCATTGGAAGAAAAAGCTCCGTGGATGAAGCCACGTAGGACAAAAGGAACCTGGGACACGTTGTGTGAGGAGTATATTCCGCATGCCGTTTTAATTTCGGCGAACGCAGCCGTATATGGTCCTCCCGTGGCTAGAGTGGAGATACAGGCGACCAGTAGTTAGCTGCACAGGATTTCTCCAGGATTATATGGTTTCAGGGTCGTGACGGTTGAAATGGGGGCGGGGATATCAGCCGGGAGATGCGATAGTGGTGAAAAGGAAACGGGCTTGTCGGAAACGGGTATGGCGTACTTTTTCATGTTTAAAGCCTGCCAACGACCTTGAGAACCGAAACAGAAACGGAAAGATTCACTGGATCATCTGATACATACTTGATAAGGAGAGGTCGTTGTGGTCGTAGGTACCCTGGGAGAAGAGCGGTTTGGGATCTTTGGATCTGAGTACCCAACGGAGCGTAGTTCGAGCTCCGAGAAAATACTAGGTTATCATTATTTGACAGCGGTGTTTTCACATTCCGTCGGGGGGGGGACGAGGATAAACCACGCGTACAATTTTTTTGGCCACGCTCTGAGCATATTTCACCCATTTCCAAGTGCCAGAACAGATCGCCTTCCTGGCTGTAGGGCCTGTGAAATGCAGTTGGGGGCCGCGGGACTAAGATGAGATAGTCAGTGGCCATCCAATGATCCGAACACGTACATTTCACAGGTTGGCCCACTAACGGTTTCGACCAGCGAAGAACAGAGGAAGGCCAAGCGCTACTAGGGGACATTTCGGTAGTCCGGGAGTGCTGAAAGCTGGTTTTTTCAACTTCTCTTCCGTGCAAACCAGAGAATTTTCGCCGAAGGTTACTGAGTTCCAGAACCCTAACTTTACGGCTACCCTTCTGCTAACTGGAAACAGCCACCAAAGAAAACGGGGATAGGATGGGGCGTCGCGCATACCGCAGTGTTGCGTTGGTGCAGCTCAAGCCATATTACAGACGACTCCGTTGTCCCCAAAGTGAAATCATTACGGGATGAGTTAAGAAGACACGTCGAAAACCATGGCGGTTGCAGTGCGCTTTAGAGTTTCCATGTGCGCAGTATGCGTGTATGGCATCCACATTCTAGAAGCACCATACGCTATCAGATTTTATGGAACGTTGTGTCTTGTGTACTGCATGCAGCAAGGACCGAGGTTCCGGTACGATGCAAGCGGAAAACGATGAACAGATAACGGAGGCCGACTGCACCAGACACGCCTTTGCCTGGCGTCCACGCAGATGGCATGCATCTCGCCGCCTGGACGAACCAGTTTGCCCACCTGACTAATCAAACAAGGAATCGATGCAAGTCGTAAAGATACGTCGATGTTGTGATATGACTGCGTAGCAATAGGAAGGCGCCAGAAGTGCCTAAACACGCGCTAGCTGCGCACATCGAAGCAATTGTTTGACGTTCGGGTGCGTTCTTGCTATGTTGGTCCAGGGATGCCGACATAGACCTCCACTAGCACTAGTGTCTGTACAACTGCTGAAGTATTCGACGTTATACGATTGGACACCGTTGAATTGGAGAGATTCGTCGGAAGCCTAGGCGCCGGGAGGGTCACATGTCTCTGGAGTGATGAATTTAGTTATTTTATTCTCTACAGAAGTCCTGGAGCAGCCACCAGAACACGACAAGAAGGGAATGTGAAAAGTGTCAGCCGTCCCTGATCAAACTTCGCGAAGATGTATTTGACAGCGCCTAGAAGTGCGCACATGTGCAAACTGCAATCTAATTGTTCGATGAGCTGTGAAGATAGTTCTCTGCTCAAGAATTGTGCGGTGGCGATGGAGGTTCAAAGGACATCCTTCAAACTCATCTCTGCGCTTCCACGCTCGAGAGGTTGACGTTGTGTTGGAGAGGGCTTCCACCCAATCTGTACACCAATTGGTAGGTATGACAGTCGGCCACACCAATTTACGCAGAAACGCACCATGTATATTACCTGGAAAGTCGCAGGTACCGTGCCATCTTCTGTGCCATGCATTTCTAAGTTATCTCATTAGCACAGCATGTTGGCTCGATGGAACGACATCACACAACCTTTGTAGATAGCGGACGCAGCTGCCAGAGTGTCGCGGTGGATGAAGTGTCGCCTGCAATCATGGTGAATCTCCGGCGAGCCTGTATCATTAGTCAAGTTCACCTTCCAAAGATCGCATTTCCTTCGCCCATATCCTTCAGGTCTTCTAGGAGTTCCCACATTGAGGGGTATCCAACACGAACTTCGTCAGTGTCCACCGTCAATAGGGTAAACCCTGCCCGCCCAAGGAGATTTGAAACATCCCTAGTATCTGTTCGGTCGTCACTCAGCGATAGTTCAACACAACAAGTTCGTCGTGATTTGACCGATACGGACCTGTCATAGGTGAAACATGTGGAGAAATACCTCCTTCACGGTCAAGTTCTGCCAGCTGAAGTGCCGTCCTGAGGTATTTAAGCTGACAGTCTTAGTTCCCACTACAGACCTACCGTAATTCAAACAAGGTGTCGCCACCAAACATCGCGCCAAGGAAGAGACCGTCTGGCTTCAAAGCCTCCTTGACTTGTACGAGCACACCTAGGAGAGAACAGGTAAATGAGATTGTCCGTTACGACGAAATCGCCACTACTGAACCAGGGAGATCGTTAATCCAGTGGAGACTGAGACAGGAGACCACTGCCTCCTGAGATTGTCTTGGAAGGATATTAAGAAGGCTCTCCTCGTCCGCATGTATGCGCTCGATTTCCACTTTTCAATGAATTTTGGTGAAACGTATGGCGACCTTGAAGTGTGAAGACCGACCGTCAAATTCTTCATCGGGGTCACGATATAATGACTCTCCTGTGTTACCTGGATCTGAAATCATGAAGAACACATATGCACGCAATACTGACTGCTTGAATCGATCATTACTACCTTCCGTGTCTTGTTAGGCTCTAAAAGCTTGGAAAAATGGCCAGGGCCACATCCGAGGTCGATGATGGTATCAAATTTCCTCTTGATGTCCTATGACGCGTTAAGATGCACGAAGGATCCGTCTGAGAGCTTAGAAGATCTCACCAAGAAACGTTCCATCAATCTTTCTGCAACTTCATCCCGGAGGTAGTCAACGGTCCTACTCCGTTCTCCTCCGTCTCTCCTCGCGGCGAAATCTTTTTGCAACCGTTTCGCCTCACGATCAAACACTTTGTAGACCCCGACCCGTGGCGTTTCAAACGACGACGACTGAGAGGCAAACCTACGAACAACCTGACTGCTGCCCGCAGATGCGTTCCGCCAAAGGAAAGTAGAAATCATACTCGTCGTGGGAGAGTAGGCGGCCGCAACATATCGTGTCACGCCCATACAATAACCACCTCGGTCTTAAAAAGTAATATGTAAACTGGACAAGACTCCAAGCAGTAGACTACCTTTGAATGATGATTGAAAAGCATCCATGGACCATAGTGTCTAGGGTGTCACATGTCACATTGGATGTCACAGAGGCGTTACGGTCATAGCAGTCTTACGTGCCCGCAAGTTCTTAGCTGACTTTCAAGTGAAAACCCGGTAGCCCACGAGAGTCTGCTGTGTTGTCGCGGTCATTTCATTGGATGGGCAGGGTAATGGAAAATGCACCGCAAGGGAGTTCGTCAAATGATCCTTCAAGAACGACCGTCGCGTTAGCGGCCTCCTCAATGGTCAACCCTACCGACTTAATTCCCACTGAAATGTATCAGGCCAACTTAAGGCGCATCGAGGAGATGAAGGATATCGTCCGCAGATTGGAGGTCAATAATGATCAGGCCCACAAGAACTTTCTGATGGATCAACTAGAACGACGGGTGCAGGAAGGTCGCGAGGCTGAGTAAGTGGTCAATGGCTCTCTCCGTGTTCGTGTCGCGACTCACTGAAGGTAGGCAAATGCTTCAAAAACTTCAAAGCTCGAGTCAATTGTGAGAGGGATTCGTGTATTGTTTGCGCTGTGTTAACGGGCGGTGTTGCTAGACCCCTGGCATTGAAAACTGGTGGTCATCCCGGCACCGATGACCATTCTAATATACTCCCCAGCACTGCTACCCTCGTTGAGGTCCCGGAACACCCCTCGACGTCCCTGGTAAATCCAGTCTTCCCGTCGTACACCGATTTGACTGACCTGCACTCTCCTAGCCACCTGCACAACCAGCCACCCACCACCGGACTCCACAGGCATACCAGCGCCCTCAGCAGTTTCAGCCTCCTCAGCCTCCACTGCAACAATCATCTGCTTCATCTGCTGCTCAGGCTCAATACAGCCCGCCGTACCCTGCACAATATTCCTATCACCCCTATGTGCCAACTCAACAACCCGACCAACCCCCCACAGCGCGGCAGGGGCAAATCAATTTTCGTCCAGACGCCGACGGTTACAGTCATCACTCCCCTTATTACAGGATGGACTATTCGGCACGTTATCCTCTTGTCTCCGCGTTTAACCAGCAAAATCTCGGTGAACATTATGGTGCGTCTCAACAAATAGCCCTTGGCAACTTACGTCATGTATTGCAGGGACTCAACGATCTGAACAAACCCGGAGTGCCCAGAGAACAGGGTCGACGGGGTTCGCTGGTGTTACTACTAGCCATTACCCAGCAGCGGCTGTCTCAACACAGGCCATTTCACAACCTCAGAGAATGCATGCTCAGCCCCAACCAACAGTTTATGCTCAGCATCCTGGATCCGCCCAACGGATTTCGACTGTGGTACCACCCACAGCTCCTTCTTTGGCTCAGCCTCGGGCAGCGCATCCTACTCAGCCCGTTCATCATCAATCTCAGATCACAGCGCAGCCACCTTCATCCGCGGGGTCAGAAACACCTCTGCAACAGAATGTACAACACCTTGGAGCGCACCACCACACACCACAGCAGCATACCTTGCCGTCTGTCTCGGCAACTCAACCGGCCCCGCAGCAACAGCAACAACATCCAAGAAGTTCACAAGCTCAAGCCCAAGAAGCGAGCGAGAGTTTCCTTCGTGCTTTCCAGCAGGCTGCACAGGTGATGATGGACTTGTTCTTACAATAGAGATTTCGATGCTGATCAAGACCTACCAGTCTGGTCCTGAACAAACCGCGACCTTTGTTACGAAATTGCATCGTGCAGGCGTTGGTCTGCACTGGTTTGAACTCGCGCTTCGTTCGCTTTCCGAACAACAGCGGAAGGCAGTTTTTCCGGAGTTCTTGCAGCACTTACCTCCAGATTTACGGCCGCGGAGTGCAACATCACCATCGGCGTCGAGACCTTCGACCACTGCCTTGACTTCTCAAATACCTGAATCTAGTACCACGGATATCACTGAGAGTGTATCACCGGTACAGACAGGTTTAACCGGAGCACAGACCGATGGATCTGCGCCCCAGGCTCCTGCTTCCAAGCCCGTGACAGTATCCCATATCACAATCCCCAAGGAACCCGCTCCTATTCCGCTGCATGCTCCCAGGGTCCCTTCACCTTCGGTGGCAGCGAGAGTGCCTGCCGCAGATCTTCCCGTTACGCCTAAATTGCAGGTGGAATTGCGCCAACCAACCGCCCGCACACCACGGCAAGCAGATAAAAAGCGGCTGGCGTTCGATATTTTGCGCTCGCTTGGGCGACCGGTCCCTACCTCTGACGCAAAGAATGTGGCGAAGAACAAGGAAGCAAGCCGGCGACCTGCTCTGTCGCCTAGACCGGTGGGGGGTCCCACTGCAGAATTCCCACCAACTTTAACAGGTAGTCAAGAAAATGAGCAGGCAGCCGAACAGGCATCTTCCCACGCCGTACCTGCCGTGGACCACGCTACAGAGTCCCAACCAGTCTTCACGACGCCAGCTGCCCCGCCGGCCATGACGACACCAGTTGTCCCACCGGTCATCACGACGCCGGCTGCCCCATCGCCCATCACCACGCCAGTTGCCCTACCGGTCACCACGATGCCAGCTGGCCCACCGGCTATCACGACACCGGTTGCTCCGCCAGTCATCACGATGCCAGTCACCCCGTTGGTCATCGCAAGTCCAACCGCCCCACCAGTCATGGCGACACAACCCCCGCTACAGCCTACTACTGCTCCATCTCCCACTCGGCAGCTACCTGGTCAAGTCAATATCACTGTACCGTCAGTGTCCGCAGACCAACCAGCACATCTGGACGACCAAAAGCCGCAGGTTTCAAGTGGCGCACCAATGGTAATTGATCTGACATTGGACGAAATGGGGCCGACAGCTACTGTATCGCACGAAACCCCGCCTGAAGTCCCCTCGCCAATACCTTTCAACTCTCAGTTGAATACTGAGCATCCGGTCCCAACTCACCAACTCCAGAACCTCTATCTGGAAGAACGCCATGTAGAACCCCTCGCCAATGCTCAAGCGGGAGACATACGTATGGCTTCCCCGCCTTCATTGCGTGCTGAAACAGAGCATATTACTCCACCGGATGCCGAAACCGTGAAGGTGGCGCCTGTTGCTGGGCCGCCAACTTCTGAAAAACTCAGGTCACCTTCACCGACCGAGGACCAGAGTCTCGCACTTGGCGGGTTGCCTCTGTTCCTGCCATCCCCACCTGCCTCCCTTACGGCAGATCGGTCTTCTGCCCCTCCACCTCCTGATACAGATGATGATGGCTTTGTACTCGATGATGCTGGTAGTCCACCTCTGTCGCGTAAACGATACTCGACTGAACGCGAAGACGGAGAAGCCATCGACACAGATTCATCCGTAGTCGTGGTGAAAAAGAAACGAAAGAAACGTCCATACGTACTTGTTCCTCCTCCACCCCGGTACGTCAAGAAGATTAAGGGATCCAGACGGAAAGAGGGAGTTGCACGGGCAGATGGGGAAACTACGGATGAGGGCGACTCGCGCTCAGGAAGTACGGGAACGTTCTTCGCTTCAGCCATTTAGTAGCTCACTTATTGCAGTCCAATATAGTCAGCCTGAGACAATTCAATTTATCGAGCATGAACGGTTAGTGGTCAAAGACGGCACCTGTCGATTTGCTGAGAGGCCTTGTAAATGGCGAGACTGTGATGCCGTTCTCAACTGTGGAGTAAACTTGTTTGCTCATTTAGAGAAGCACGGACAAGACGATCCGCAGGTACGAGGATATGACGGTCTTTCGCGGTTGGACTGATGGGCCAGCAGCGAATGCCATTTCGATGTCGGTGGAAAGGATGCGGAAAGAAATTCCGTACAAACGATGATCGCTACGAGCATTTCAAGGTTCACGGTATATTCCCCATACCATGTGCTTATGCAGGTGGGTATCGCTTTCCGAGATTTTGTTCCGACGCCGACTAGCTTCCTAGGATGTGATCAATCCTTCTTTGATTCGACCGAAGCATTTAACCATAAAGACCAAGAACACGGTGGTCAACAATCACCCGCTCAGCCGCCTACGCTGCCGTACCCGCCAGCCATCCCCGCCACAGTAGGACGTCTTCCACCCCGACTACCCTCGTATCGCGTCGTACCCCGACGCGTACACAAAGCGCGGATCAGCGCCGATCGACATGCTGTCGTCGGTCCTTGGGTAGGTTGCATTCCACATATTGAACTTTGGTGCTCACGCTATCGTTAGGTACTTTGGAATATATTTGGTCCTGTCCAGTTGAACACGAAGAAGCAGAATGTGTCAATCCGCGGACGTATTGCAGCCGACAAAGGCGGAGCAAAGGCGGACGCGAACCAGGATGAATACGATTTTCTGCTACCCCTGTCCGCTGGTTCGTCACGCGTTACGCCACTCGACGAGTTGCACTCGTCGGAGGTGACACGAACGGTTGCGCATGGGCTAACGCTATGGGGAGGAGCAATGGGCGTGGTCGCCACGCCAGGTGACGACTCTGTTTCTTCGGAATCCCTGAAGGTGTCGGAGTCCCCGGCGGCCGTGGATCGACGAGAGGCAGAGGCTGCGGTAATTCATATGTCCGTGGACTCAGGGGGGCAGGGCCGAGCACCAGCGGCAGATGCCGCTGAGAAAGAAAGTCCGGCAAAGATGCTGACATTTTGACAAGGACCCCGCTAAACAGGCAGTTTCTTTAAGCTTTTGAAAGGTGTTCCTGATGGGGTTGATCAGCTGAGACTGAGAGAACTCAATGACCGCGGTTGTATATTGGATGCAATGTGTGGGAGTTTGCTATGGGATCTTGGATGGCTGAGCGCTTATTTGATAGATGCATGTACATAATGCCTTTACGACACACTCCTGCTAGATATCATTCACACCCGTCGATCGTATCTTTTGTTTTCATTGCGAATCGGACTGGTTGCTTGTTGAAATTCGATCAGCCCGTATCAGGGACGGGTACATTTTTTGATTTCACTTGAAACGTGGTCCACACCGGTGACAATTCGTCGCTTGGGAGGCCATTTAGCACTGCGTATTACCCGGTTACGTGTATCATCATCGTACAAAACTCCCGTTGCCGTCGTCGCGCTCGTCGTCCACCCTGTCCAACTCGTCTGAGCCTCAGTGACAGTGAAATGGCAAGCCAAGTGGGTTACTTGGGACCACCCACTTACATCTCGGCGCGCTCAGCAGATGTCATTCTATCCGATGTTCGTCCGACGAGGCTCGCAGACGACGCTCTCCATGCCACCAATGCTCTCCTTGACGAGCTTCTCTACAATATTCTCGATGCTGCTCGCGCCCTAAATACTGCCCAACTAAGGGCTGGTCTACACAGGATCCTGCCGACAACGCTAGGCAAAGAAGCTGTCCTAGAAGCCGAACTAGAACTCCGGGCATACTGGGATCGTACATCTGGGACTTCGGGCAATGGTTCATCTCAGGTCGTACCGGATGATGGCAGTTTCAACCTACCATGGGTATTCGAGGTGAGCATGACGCTCCGCTGTGGCCGACATCCCTTAACACTTATTCGGTTGCTCCTGTCCAGCTCCTCCGCCTCAAGTGTGAAGCCTATTCAACGCTGAGCGATACGGATGAAGATCCAGATGCAGAAGTTCGTCTCACGGAACGCATGAACGCTGAAGGGACCTCCATTCCTAAGCAATCACTCCTTGCTCCGGCTTCCCTCTATTTAACTGCTATTATCGAGTGAGTAGTATCACGTATCTCTCACACAACGTTGTGTTGAAACAGACTATTTTAGGTCAATCTGCGAGTATGTCGTACTGTTAGCTTCCACAGTTGGCTACTGAAAAATTTTCGCTTAGACATGTCCTGTCGAACGTTAGCCGCGTCGTGGCTCGTGACAGCAGTCGCGCGACAGCCAATTCGCAAGATCTCTTCGTCGCGCTTTGCGAAGACAACACAATTTACGGCCTTTTTAAAAACATGAAGAGTCAGTAGAATGTAATTTTGTGGGCTGTTTGGCGTTCAGCTGATCAGTGATATTTCACTCGCCACGTCACTCTCCTGCAGTTTACGAAGAAATCGAATCCCTCTCGAAACTCCCGAATGGAAGACGCAGCCTCAGCAAATCCTTCTCTCGCGAGAGGCTGACAGGAGCTGCATCCCCAACATCCGAATCATTCCGGAAACACGACCCACGCAGTTCCCCCCGTCAGCGCATGTCATCGGAGTCTTCCGGTATTCCTCCTAGTATTATTGTCAATGCCAATCACCAATCTTCTCGGTCATCCTTTGACAAATCGCGGGGTATCAAAATTTTTAACAACAAGGGGTCGCCGCATGCAAGCGAACACGGTCACCAAAAGTCAGAGTCCTTCGCAAGTGCCAATGCCAAGCAGTCCATTCGTAGTAGCACCGATAAGTCTCCCGTGTCCACCACATTTAGTGTAAGGCCCATCTTTACTGCATGGGTCGTCCCTTGTCGCTAATCTTATGGAACTCACCAGGATACTCGCTCGCAAGAGTTCGACGACATGATGCGTTCGGGTTCAACAGTGAGAGTTTCGCTTACTCCCGATCGACTTCGCACGATGGAAGTACGTCCATCCTTATACGTGTCCAATATTTTCCCAAGGAGACTGATGTCTGATCTGACAGGTGCTAAACAAGGAAAGATCGCGACCCCCCGGACGTCAGAAAGGGTTAACTAAAACCGACAGAGCGAGCGTTTCCGAATCTCTCTCTGCCCCCCCATCAGCCCGTTCCACCAGGTCACCATTGCAGCCCGTCGAGTCTATCATTGAAGACGACGAAGACGCCATGGCTTTAAACCCTCCTCCTACATCACGACCTCGGCAACTTAGCGCTGCTGGGGCTGCTGCTGCGAGTTACCGTCCTACGTCGTTTATGAGGATCAGGTCTGCGTCTACCTCCGACTCTTCAGTTGCACAACCCCTTGCTGCCTCTTCCAAGCAGACGCAACCCTCCGAATCAACTGTTCTCCCCACGCCTCCAAGTTCTGCTGCTGAGTCTGTACCGAGACCCAAGGCGCCTCCAAAAGAGCTCAATATGAACGCTGTGAAAGCGCCAGTTAGGCGACCCGGTCGAAATCGAGAATCCCTTGATCTAGACGATGTGATGGGCTACTCGGATGAAGAGACTCCAGTGAGCCCGGGGCGAAAGATTTCGCGGCCGCAAGAGAAACATAAGGGAATCTCAACAAATACCAGGGATCTGATCGATTTTCTTGCTGAGGGCCCTCCAGAGCCTCTGGCGACACCATCACCGTCTAACGACAGCTTCCTCTCTCTTACACCAAAGAAGTCGGGACGTTTGCAAAAGATGATATCGAGGATTACACTTTCCGGCTCAAGCCAGTCGAGCAAGTCCTCGCGGAAAGGGAGCATACAAGAGGTCGTCGTACCTCACAACAAATCATCAAGCAACCTAAGTCCACTTGCAAATCGACCTATCCCTCCACGGTATCCCACTCCTGGTCCTTCTTCGGCGGCTTCATCAGATCGTAGTTCCGAAGACCGGGAAACTCCCAATGCGCGCCGGCGTTCGCAATCTGCTTCGCGGAAAGTCATACCTCGTGAAAATGGCACAGCGGCGAGCAAGGAGCAGCTGCCTGTCCCTCCCATTCCTATCATTGTTCCTGGGGAGGAGCTCTGCCACTCGCCAGCTGCGGTATCCGAAAGGCTTTCAGACTCAGCTCTTGACAATGATGTAAAACCACCGCCCCACCAGTCGTCATCGACTCCGGGGTGGGTTGGCAGCGTTGCGCCCACGTCTCCAGTCCCTTCATCGGCACCTGCATCCTTAGCGCCCTCACTTCCATCTTCCCCGATGCAGATGGAATTTGCACCACGAGCGCACGTTCCTCCCCGGGTGTCTTCTAAATCCACCAAAGTTGCTGTAGCGCCCCCCCAGAGCTCATCTCCGGCTCCAGTAATCCCTGTATCACTCGCCGAACAGACTCGTGATATGCGCAGAGCGCTGGCGCATGCGATGAATGCCGACGAGTGTCGGCTGCTTGTCGATATGTTCCTGGTTCGCTCTAAGCTGGTCTCTGACCCTGCAGAACTGCGGGCGTTGACTACAGCGCCACCCCCAGATCCTGCTACGCGAGAGCTGAACACCATGATCGAGCGGACGCTCGTTGGTCTTTTCTTGGGCGACAGTGATGGTTCTGTGGAATACGACACTAGAACTAAAGCCCCCACTTCCTTTTCCAACGGACATGCCGAGCTATAGCTACACTCTCTAGAACCGATTCGATACCCCCCCTGCTTATTGAGGATTACTACATTTCTGGTTGCAGGTTCATTCGATCTTCATCCATATTTACTATCTATCGTATTCTTACTCTTACAACAGTAGTGCTATGCAGGTTTCAGGCTTCCAACGCACCCTATATCAGTACACTCTGGTATCTCCAGCTGTAATTTCAGCGAGTTATGTATTCGACCATCTGTTGGGAAAGCTCGCGGTGCACGCAACAAACAACGTATGCAAATGATAGTGGTAACAACAAAGCGATCGAGGTACGTTCATAACCTACTGCACCTCCAACGAAACTGCTATACCCATGGCAGCCAACTCGGCACAGAGATAGCGGAACACGTATGGGATTGCCACCACTTCCATATCGCCACCTTTTTTCGTCGAACCCAAGACATGGGACGACGGTATCGCGACAGATATCTCCGGCTGGGGACCCCTGTCTAGATTTTGACCTGTCGCCAGCGTTTGTCTCGCCCTCTCATCATCTTGTTCAGCAGCTGCGCGGCAAACCCTGCAATACTCGCCACCAGGGCCCGACGGTCTTATAACTCCCGACAAAACTTCACCTAGACTGACGTCGTCGTATCCCAGCGATATGAGACTGCCACATGTCCGGCACACCCATGCCGTGGAGTAGTCCGAACAGTTCATTAACCTATCTTGCAGGAGGAACGAGGTGCCGTGTGCTATGAGGGCATCGCGTTCCATCTCTCCGAAACGGATACCTCCTGCACGTTTGCGACCCTGTGAAAAAATCAAGCCTGTCAACAGCGGGCAGCAAGATGACACGTGAAGATACGTGCCTTGACAGGTTGTCGTGTCACTGGGTCCACTGGACCCGTCGTTCGCACTTGGAACTTGTCCAATACCATGTGACGCAGTCGCTGGTAGTAGACGACACCGATGTAGATATCCGCCGCGAATTCTTGGCCAGTGATGCCAGAATACATCGGCTCGTTACCATAGTAATTAAATCCTGCGGCCACGAGCTGCTCGCCAAAGTAATCGATTGCCGTATCTTCCTCCGAGAATCTAGGGCAAGATCAGTACCATGTGGATGACAGTAGCAGGGGGGCGTACTCGAATGGGGTGGCATCCTGAGCTAGCCCATGCATTGCACCGGCTTTGCCAGCCATGCTCTCTACCAACATTCCGATGGTCATTCGACTAGGGAAAGCGTGCGGGTTGATAATGACGTCTGGTTGCATCCCGCTCTCGGAGAATGGCATGTCGACTGCGGGCCACTTTTGGGAGCAGACCCCTTTCTGGCCATGACGGGAAGAGAACTTGTCTCCGATGACGGGAGAGCGCGTGATTCGCAAGGTTACTTGAAGTTTTTGAAGCTCGGTGTCCCCTGCATCTGAGCCTGCGGAACCGTCCATCATCTTACACGAAAGGAAGAAAGAAACACATACCGAGCAGCCGAACCTTATCCACAATACCAGCCTCGTCGCTTTTGTACTTGACGAATCTAGTTCGACCCGTGGTGTCGTCGACGTAGGCGGCAATAGGGTCTCCAGCCTCCAGTTTGACCCCAATACTGGGAAGCCCGTCCGTGTCCAAGAAACCCATGCAGGTGTGTTGTCGATCGCCTGCCTCAGTGTGGATGTCATCCCCTAATCCAAAGTGCAGGGTGGGTGCCGACGAGGATTTCGACGCTCCACGCATTTCCTGTAAGTCTATCACCTCGGATTTGTAGACTGTGCCGTACGCAAATCCACGTTCGTGAGCAGATTTGTTAAGGATCATGGCATCCTCCATATCATACCCCGTATAGGAAATAACCGCAACAACTGCGTTCGTTCCATTCGGGAATGCGTCCATACCATATGTATCATGGAGACGAGGTCGAACCACCGGGGTTTGACCAGTCTGGAGATGGTAAAGTTTGTTATCGGTCCGGTGCTGTAACGTGGTTGATGGTGTCCCCATAGTTTGTTTACCCATCTTGTGAAATGGTCAGGAGGCTATCTGAAAGGTTGCCCGGATGATTTACCTGACATTGGTAGATGTTACGTGGACTCTGTTACCATGGTTTAGATATGTTTGTACTAACGAGGGCCACTACTCACCTGGTTGAAGTCAGAAAAAGGCGTCAAATTGGCAAGGATGGAAAGGAAATTTGTAGGTGCATGTTCCACATGTGTAGAAACGCCCATCTCAACTTCACCTGGTTTCACAGCTATATTCAGGTAGACTTGTTCGAAGGGTCCCACCAGGTCGTCCCTCCCGTTAGCAAGCAACTTCACCGGACGCATCATCCTTGCTGGAGTTGAGAATAAGAACAGTCCGGGGTGCTGGCCTCCCTTGCTCTCGGGTACGAAACCGATCTCGAGGTCAAGGGGTATCCTGTGTAGTCCTTCGGTCTTCCATATTCGCAAGCCCTCAGCAAGCTGCTTAGCCAATCCCGGTCGGGCCCAACCGATAACGCGCCCGTCAAGTTGGACGCATAAGTTCTTGCGACCGTCGATCGAGGATGAGAATGGTTGTGACATGCCGTGAGCGAGCAGTAGGGACGGGATGTGAGCGACCGCTCGGGGAGCCGTAACGATGCGGCACGACCGCGAAAGATGGTTGAGCAGACCACAAGGAGTACCATCAGGGGTGTGCACGGGACACAGGAAACCTTGCAAAATGTCAGCACGACGCATCTCGAATGGCTCGAGCGCATACCCCATGCTTCAGGAAGGAGTTTCCGGACAGTTGTCGTTTTTAATTCCGCGAAGAATGCACCTCTGTGAATACATCGAAAATGACTTATATACCGCAGCCAGTTGAGCTTCTCTGCAACAATCGTGAAACCTGAGGCTTGTTGTAAGTCGAGACCGGAGGAAGAAACAAGGTTTCCAGTTGCCAGAAAATTGGACATTTTTGCACCAATCTCCCAGTTAACTTTGTTGATCACTTTCTGGATGTATCGTTCTGTAAAACCATGACACGCTGTCTTCCATGAATGGACAGCAGACACTGACTGTCAAAGAAGTCCGGCGGGGGTTCGGCCTTCCGTACGTCAATGGTTATTTGATTGCGAACTTGATTGAGTGCCTCCTCTAGGCGTTCTTTGATAATCATGCCATACAGGTAGCCTGGAAGGAGAACTTCTTGGTGTTGTGGCGAATCCGGGTTGTCCGCGCAGGACGATCCAGACAGTAGGCTGTATAGCTTCCGTAACATGAATCTTGGTGGAACTTCGTTAGTGGACAACCAATAAGAGCAAAGGTCAGGCGCCTACACCAGCAGACGAAATTTGTCGCGCGGTTCTTCAACGTGAACCAAGACCATTTTTTGAATTAACCATGCCCCAATCGCTCGGTTGTTCCAATCTTCTGGCACCCCGAGTACTACCCGAAACTTGTCGCCCAAGTACTCCAGACATCGTTCACCCGTATGTAGGTCGTACCTTTTGAAACTGCGCAAAAGAAGTTCTACGCGGTCAGTCAGGAACGTATTTTCATAGTCCTGCATCATGACGTGTTCAAATATTTCCTGATCAGATGCACCAATGAGGGCTTTCAGTATAAGCATGATAGGAATAACATATTCCTGCTTGCGCCAACTAAATCGCAACATTGCGCTGCCATTAGAGAGGTAATGAAGGGTATTTGTTATGCTCGATTGGTCAGGGCGAACGCATCGGATCTGAACCGCGTGTTGGGTATACGAAGGACCTCGATTCACGAAAGATGGGCGAATGACGGAAATGACGTGGTTTCTGCGAGGAAGGATGAGGTACCGAATTAGCCTCTCGTTTCCGTTGATAATGAAGTATCCGCCAAATTCTTCGGGTTCTTCGTGTCTTCGTACGAGCTCTGCAGAGGAGAGGTTACGAAGATTACAGCGTACGGACTATGAAGCTCAATCGATCATGAACCACATTGGAGGGAGTACCGCACGTACTCTGACCATGATGGGCACCAAGCCGCAATCGCGTGTCATGCTCTGTTCTACACCATCTTCACCATTGACCCTCCAGCAGACCTTGGCTTGCATTCGACCCCTATATGAGGTTAAACGCTCGCGAGCCTGCAAGTGTGTCAGATCAACTTATATAAGTTCGTGTTCAGTGTGCAGTGGAGTGAATCGGTGCACGCAAGGAGGACACACCTCGGACGGGAACACTTTTCGTTCCGTACTCCAAGTGTCACGATCTGGCAACCTCGGGGGTGCTATTGACACTTCTTCAATCCACACTGACGATCCGCTGCATAAACTGAGGCTCGTTCTGGAATATACATTCACTCACAGCTCATGCGGTTACCCCAGCCAGTCTGACCGCTCTCTGTACCCACCTGCCCATTCCCATCAAAAACAACACGTTCTCCAATCTCCTTTAAACCTAGTGACAGTAACCCCCGACCGTTACCATCCCCCTTGGGCAACCCAGAGTCGTCGAAAAGTGCATTGAAGGATTCTATGTGCGGTGTGACGAACTCGTTGAAAATCGGGTACGTCGACGCGTTTTGTGGAGGATTCCTGAATTTCTCTTCGCGTTCGAGGGTATTAAACGTTGGTTTTCGCTTTGATCTCTCTGAACACTCCTCCTGCATGTCTGGCATCTCTCGTCCACACCATACGCTCGAAATTTTGCGGTACTGCCGTATAGCCGTGAGACCCACCTTCCTAATACGCGCAATAGCGGTGTTTGAAAATTAAAGGTCCGCGCTTCGTCAACCTGTTGCCATCGTTGAGGAGAACGCCTGCAACGACGAGGACGACTGCAAAAATGTTTGGGACGAATCCAGTCCAGTCGTTGTGGTCAAACCAGCAGCAGAACCAGCAGCAGCAGCAACAGCAACAGCAGCCGCAAGGTTCACCTTTTGGCCAACCAAGTACCTTCGGGACCGGAGGTGGTAAGCACAAGTCATAAACTTCCACGAGTCTGACTCCCATTTGAACCTATAAATCATTCTGAAACAGCTTTTAGCTCACCTGGTGCCTTTGGACAACCCCAGCAGCCGCAGGCAGCAAACCCAATGTTCGGGAACCTAGGGGCCCCTAGCACTGGCACATCTACGTTCGGTGCGTTCGCCATGATCTTTGTTCCTCCCATCTAACCATCTCTTTACAGGCGGATTTGGCCAAAACACGACACAACCCACAACGGCAACCTCAGCCTTCGGTGCTCCCAAGCCTACAACGGGCTTTGGTGCATTTGGTGGTGGTTCAACTGCGTTCGGTAATGGCACAAGTACCTTCGGTTCTACCACCACGGCCCCCGCAACGGGCACGGGTATCTTCGGATCCACCAACACTGGTGGCGCATTCGGCGCTGGTGGAGGGCTCTTTGGTCAAAACAAATCCCCATCGACTGCTTTTGGAACAACGCCAGGTGAGCATGAATACTAGTGCTGCATCCGAGTCAAACCCACTGCTGCTGTCGCCAACAGCCACCGGTCAGGATGGTGCAGTAACGACAGCAGTCACCACTGGCACCGCTTCGCCACCGTACAGTGTCTACAGTGAGAAAGACCCTTCGAGTTCCGTTGCTCTCCAGTACCAGACCATTACCGCAATGCCAGCTTACCGGGGTACATCATTAGAGGTGCGTTTTACACAGTCTTAGTTTTTTCATCTCCGATCATCTCACCATACATCCTAGGAGTTGCGCATGCAAGACTACCAGCAGGGCCGAAAAACAGCAGGAGCATTCGGCCAAACATCTTTCGGAACACCCGCCGCTCAGCCGACCGGCATATTCGGTGCAACCACTCAGCAACCTGCTACTTCGTCCATTTTTGGTGGTGGCACGACTGGTGCTTTTGGGACTGGCACTTCACAGCAACCCGGAACAGGTACTTTTGGTGGGTTCGGCCAACCAAGCCTGCCTGCCGGCGGTACGGGAACTGGTCTTTTCGGTGGCACATCTGCTTTCGGTCAGCCTCAACAACAGCCTCAACAACCACAGCAGCAGCAACCACCTGCATTTGGGGCATTCGGACAACAGACCCAACAACAACCAAGCACAGGTGGCGGTATCTTCGGTGGCGGTGGAGGGTTTGGGCAAAACAAGCCCACAACTGGCTTTGGGTTAGGGACAAGTAAGTGCACCACGTATGGATAATTGTTTTTCGTTGACTAGATGGTTTGTGCAGCTGGAAGCTCGTTCGGTACAACAGGCACTGGCGCATTTGGTCAACCTGGAACCCAGCCGGCAACTGGTACAACTACGGGTCTGTTTGGTCAGCCCCAGCAGCAGCAGCCGCAACAACCACAACAGAATCAACCTAGTACGACGTTCGGCGGGTTCGGTAAGTTTCACAAGGCAATGTGTGCGGGCGTAAACCAACACCTTCCCCTGGCAGGAGCTGCAACTGCTGCAAAACCATCGATATTTGGCCAGCCCGCCCAAACAACAGGTACGACGGGGACCGGCTTTAGTTTGTTTGGAAACCAGCAGCAGGCTCAGCCACAGCAACCGGGCCAGCAAACACAACCAACTACCGGGCTGTTCGGGACTACAGGGAGCACCCCTGGCACCAATCCTTTCGGGCAAGTGCAGCCAAATCAGCAACAACCTCAAAGTGGTGGTTGTAAGTAGCGTTTTGAATAGTTTTAGTTTTGTCAGCTTTACATCCTGCAACAGTGTTCGGCACCACTCCTACTCAACCGTCCGGTGGCCTCTGGGGTAATACCGCAGGTACTGGTACCAGCTTGTTTGGAAACACTCAAACCCAAGGACAACAACCTGCACAGACCGGTGGTCTCTTTGGTGCCGCCAAACCTGCGACAACGACGGGCACTGGTCTGTTCGGTGGTGGTACCACCTTTGGACAAATAGGCACAGCGGCTACCGGTACAGGCGCTCAACAAACTGGTACCTTTGGCCAGCCGCTGGGACAAAGCACAACGAACCAGCCAACTACGGGTACAGGTGGCTTTGGTACTTCTCTATTTGGCCAACCCAAGCCAACTGCTCCAGCCATCAACACTTCTACTTCTACTGGCAGTCTTGGCACCTCGTTATTTGGAAACACGAGCACCCTGGCTCCGTCGACCACAGCTCCGAACGCGCAGGGCACGTTCACAGCGTCTATCGCTGAGCCCATTGCCAGCAATCTACCCATATTCTCTATGCTTCCTCCGGGCCCGAGGGCTGTCACCATTGAATCTCAACCAAAAAAGAAACCTGGCTTCTTTATGGACATGCCTATACGCTCGCCGGTACCTCGAATCCAGCTGGGGTACACGCCTGCCGCATCGAAATTGCGCGGGTTTAGTGCAACAGAAAACGGAACAAGCCCTCTCTCCCTGTCGCTGACGAACGGGAAGACAGGTTCCTTGTCGCTGAGCCGGGTCGACGGCCAGAGTGCTCTTCGCACCTGTACGGCGGCGGATGCATTCCTGCGTAGCGCAAGTCCGGCGTTGGGAAGTGGTGCAAGACAAAGCGTGAAGAAGTTGATTTTAGACAAGAAAGTGGAACCTGCGGATCTGTTTAGCAAGTCAGGTCGCGGAAGCCCTGGGAGGGTAACCTTCAGTCCTGCACTTAGCCAAGCTGCACGACAGACAGAAGTTGCGCGGGAGAAGGAAGTTGCATCCGCCGCTGCTTCCTCTCCACCGAAGGAGGCATCTTCAAAAGCTCCCAATCGCTTCACTGCTCATACCAGCACTGTTATCCTGGGTCAGCCGTCGCCAACAGGAAAGGGCAAGACAGCACCGAACAGTGGGCCTGCACCACTCCAACACGGTGACTACTGGGTGAAGCCAGATCTGGAAACATTGAAGAATTCGTCATATGACCAGCTACTCTCTTTCAAAGATCTGGTAGTCGGCCGGGTTGACTTCGGAGAGATTCACTTCTTGGATCCCGTCGACCTCACGGGATTGCCCAAACTCGGGGCACTCCTCGGGGAACTTGTCCGGTTTGACGACAAGGAGTGTTGCGTGTACCCAGATGGTGATGACGCAGACAAACCCACTCCTGGGTCTGGATTGAATGTGCGCGCTCGCATAGTTCTTGTGCGATGCTGGTCATTGGACAAGGCAACGAGAGAGCCAATCAAGGACGAAAAGGATCCAAGACACGTGAAGCACTTGAAGCGTTTAAAGTCGATGAAGGACACACAATTTGAAAGCTTCGACATCAAGGAAGGGAAATGGACGTTCACGGTCGACCATTTCTGAGTACCGTTGTTCGTTTTTCTCCGTCCTATATCACCCTACTTCCATCCTTGCTCTCGTGGGTCATACGGAGTGATACGTCAGTGCAAAAAAGTGGATAGTTCTGTTGTTCATGCCATTCAGTCTTAGCACGTAGGTACAAATACGCATGTATGTAGTTAGTCCTTGGATAATAATATCTCATTGCTCGTGTAGCGAGACAGGAGGTTGTGACGTCATGGGCTGGTCTGACCGCAAAGTTGTGTATGCAATCTAAGCGTCGATCTTGCTTTTCTCCCAACAGAAGTGATGGTGGAGGTAAGGAAAAGCTCCTTCAGCCAAAGGAGGCCCACCTAGTTTTTCAGATGCGACGTTTTGATAACGCACTCGATGCGGAGGGAGCAGTGATTAGGGGTGCCGTTGAAGGCACCGTCATGGGCGCAGCGGTAACACTCCCAAGTTTCTACTTCTTGAATCGCCAATGGCCGTACTTTCGTTCTTTGCCACTGCAACTCAAGACACTGGCTGCCATCATTATAATTCTTCCAACGACTGCGATCAGAGCAGAACATCGTATGATTGATTACGAGCGTTCGCACTGGTATGTCCACATCAATCCCCTTGATGCTGGTTGCGTCTCGTGTCCACCCGTTGATCGTCCTTGTTTGACATGCACCGTCGGCAGGGACAGTAAAGATAAGTACGCTGTCGAGCGCCGTGCGCATGAGGAGCGCCTCCGGTGGGACTCTCTCAGTGTGAAAGACAAGTTCGCAGATTGGACAGCTCGACACCAGTTGAGCTACGTCGTCGGAAGCTGGGCTCTTGCTATGGCAGTTTCAGGGGCGATCATCATGCGTGACCCGTATGCCCACCTCTTCTTCTCTGTGGAATGTCTCATTAACTGTTTCGACTTGCTTGCCACTTGGCGGTGCGGCCGGGTAGGCATCTTCCCGTTCGACACAAGGTACGTGAAAGATCCTAAATTGGAACTCACCTTTGATGCTTATCTGGGTGGTGTCTCAGGTGGTTCAGGCGCGTGTGTGGGCCCAGGGGCTAACTTTAGGTGTTATCATTGCCACCGGTGCATTAACCCACTCTCAGCGTGCTAAAGCGGCGCAGATGCGCAAGGTAAGACAGATTTATCATCTCGTATGGAGAGCTGATTGTGTTTCGATGTGAATGATGTATGATAGCACGGCGATCATTCCTGGGAAGACGTGGTAAGTGTTTGTTGGACGTTCCAACCATTCAGGATTGCGTCTCTAACACCGGTTGCTACACAGTTGGATGATCAGCAGCGCAAAGTCAGAGCTGTGACATGAGGACCAAGCCAAACCTGAGACTTGGTCTCGGATCAAGTCTCACCGGATCCCTATCATGGCTTAGCGTGTTGTAGTGTACTGTAATGTATCAAGCGTGGTATCAGCGGTAGAATGTGGCAGGATAAATGTATTTCGTGTACAGTGCAACGATCATGATTCCTTGGATGACTGGAAATGCTATGATCAGTCTTGCACTCGCTTTCTTCCATTGAAAGTGACTTGTAGTAATGCAATACATTTCATTGGCCACAGTTCCATTCGTACCCTGCGCCTTAGTTTTCAAGCAGGGTTCATGTCTTATATTCCGGATTAACACTCGTTATTCAGTCTAATGGCACAGGCACATAGAGTGCACTGCCTGGTCGACGGAACAATTGAATGAAAGAAGTTTCTATGTATATCGGGAGGGTTTGAGGTATGTTAGAGCAACATAAGCAAGTGCAGGGAAGGGTAGATTGAATAATATCATAAACAAAAACCAGGACGAGCCGTAGTTCATTGTACCCCTATGCACCGTAGAGACGCCATGCAAAGTAGGCTCCCAACAACCCCAATGGAAGGAAGTACATCATGCTACGGAAGACGGGTTGTAAGATAATTGACAACACCGCGGAGACAGGAACGCATACTTGGATCCCTTTTCAACTGCGTCGTGAACTACTGGGATGGGTGCAGGTTTGGGCGACTTGAGTTTGAGCAACTGTCAAAGCATCACGTTTGGAAAGGAACTGCAGAAGAGGGGTTAAGGGGGCTTACACCGTCCTTGTCCAACTCGCCAATGAGCATGCCCGGCAGTAGCTCACGGGCCTCATCGGAATGACCGACGTCCTCGAAGGCGTCCGTTGCGTCCTTGCCTAAGTTGACACGTCAGCAACGTTGGACTCGGAATCTCTTCGATGAGCGCGCGACGCACCAGCCTCGGTTAGAATGACCTCGTCACCTCCGGGATGCTAGATTCCGCCTGTGAGCAGATATATACAGGTAACGGGTAGACACAGTTGTACCTCGTCGATGAACTTTGTGACATCGTACACTACCAAGGCAACATATGGCGTGAGCGGCAAAATCACGTTAAGGCTTATACACACCCTTTTCGTGGACAAGGACGTAGAGAGAGTCCCTGGTATTGTGGGCCTGGAACTCTTCGAGGGTAATAACCTTGGCCATGGAGGAGGAGAGAAAATTCGGGAAGCGAGCGAAGTTGGTGACACGAGTCTTTTTCAAACAGAGGGGGGTATAAAAACCGCCGGTCAGATTCCCACCATCAAGCGGCGGGCTCTAACACGGTTTCACAAGTTGATCACGATGTCTGGCCAGGAAAACAGTATATTTTATTACACGGGAGCATGTTCGCAAGGTTTAGTACTCGAATGACCATGGAATATAATACAAAAGTATTGGACATTCAAGCGTGGACCAAGCGTCGGTCGATCTCCCACTTGCACCAGTAAGAAACGAAAGCACCTCTGAGCTGTGTCCCTAGGCAAAGGCGAGTGGAGCTGTCCAACAGGATGATGATCACAACAGCGACACAAAAGCGAGCCTCAGATCAACACAACTTCAGCTTGAAAGAACGTTGGACATGCGAGTGTTGTCGTGCGTCGGAAGTTGAAACAATATATACCACAACCAAACTCCGCTCGAATAGTTCATGGCCCGATGCACTGCCAAGTCTTTCCAACCTGGTGTCGCACTGCCCACGGTCGCCCTCAACTCGTCATTCCCACCAACAATATGGCCCTCAACGACGAGCAGGCCGACATTCTCGGCGGCCCTTTGCTACAAAAACCACAAAATGATCTCTTTGGAATGCTAATACAATGCTTGGCCGCTTTCAAGGGTGCAGCGGCCGTCTTTCTTGGTTTATTAGCATGGGCGACCTTCGTACACCTTCGTGAATACATTCGAAGAAATCGCGACCTCAGCTACAGAAAGTATGTTTTAGCTGACATCTTTGACCGTCTTCCTACCTGCTTACGGGACTCTCCTTCCAGAGCGATGCGCAGAAAACACGGCATTCCCGACTCAGACTGTCGACCTTTTGCAGTTGCCTACGCAGCAGCCAACCGTGCGCGCACAGAACGCGAGGCCAGGGGACGTAACAATCTCGCAAGTCATGTCCCATCGGGATCGGACAATCTCCAGCCTGGTGACAGTCAGCATCGCATTCCACCAGTGGGTGCGTCACATGGTGAGCATCAGCTCAGGAGACGGCTGCCCGAATCAACCGGTAAGCCTTGGCAGAAGCCAATTTGCGAGACAAACGTGGCTGATCTGATCACACTTTGTATTCATCATGGGGTATCTAGATGCGCGTGGACCATCGCCTTTCCAGAATTTTCCCGGCATAGCAAAACGCGTACAGGTGCAGGACTTCAAGCGCCCGGACGTTGGCCCACCCAATTTTGCGGAGCGATACAACCCCAATACCCGCCACTCTCGTCAACTACCCGAACCAGCTCGTGGAGCCCTCTCCCCGATCAGAAGGCCTGCTTCCAGACGCATTAGCAGGAAGGTTCACCACATCGACCACGATGCTGCAGAAGCCCCTCGGAAGCGGTCGTATGCTGCCGAAAGCGATGATGAGCCGGACGGTTACATGAAAAAGACACGCATAGATGGCGAAGACCTTATTGACGGAGACGAGGAAGCAGATTGGTACGCTCAATATACCGGCTCACGGTCCCAGCCTGTGGCGTCTTCGTCTCGTGTCTCTATCAATGGTCAATCATACGGACACGAGGCCGACGAACCCGTCGATGAAATTATGGAGGATCTTGATGATGAATTTGCCGAGTTGCCATCTATACCTCGTGGCAAGAAACGTGACCGTGCAGAAGCCGGATCCACGTTTGGCGCCGACGATGAAGATGACGTTCACACTGAGAAATCAAACCGCCATCGGAAACGTCGATCAGTGTCTAAGCGAAAATCGGAAACACATCCCAGGGGGAAGAAGAGAGATCGGGAGATGGAGTTCCCTGAGAGTGAAGGTGAAGGTGCTGTTACGGAGAGTCTGAAGAGGGATAGTCAGCGCACATCAAAGAAGAGGAAGGGGAAGAGAGCTACGTCTGACGAAACCAAGATGGATACCTCTGTGGAGGATGCTCGGGTATCTAAGGACCCTCTCTGTGGCGGTCGTAAGGTCGGTGAAGAATGGGAAGCAGGTGATGTCCGGTACAAGGTCGGCGACAAAGGAGAGCGACTACGCCTTGCTTTGGTTAAGAAGGCTCGGAATAAATACCACATGGTATGTCACAGACGTGTTATGAGATTACTCCTACTGACGTGGAACTTCGCAGCCCGAGGACTCTCAGCATCCGGACCGCGCTGCGGCTCTCGAAATCTACGTTGAAACATGGATGACAGAGGAGCAATATAAGCAAGCAGAAGAGCGACAGGATGTCGTTCCGCAGGATGTGCGACCTTCGACGGAATCTACATCTCCGCATCCCCCTGAATCACCTTCGAAGAAGGGTAAAGATCTTTTGTGGGATTCTGTCACTAGCAGCCCTGTCTCTCGCCGTCCGTTCCGTCAATCTCTCACAGCCAATACTACCATGCGGATAAATCCTTTCCAACAATCTCAGAGTCAACCAAATCTAAGTCGCCGCATTGGTTCACCCAGTGCTTCTGTATCTCCTCACCTGGTGGGTGCCACCGAGAGCCCTACGCGACCCGGTTTCCGTGGATTCTCGAAGTGGGAAAAACAAGACCGTGAAGCGGAGGCTATGGCTAAAATACGCGCCAAAATGCAGGAGCAAAAGAAGAGTGAAGCTATGAAGAGCAGCGAGGTGCCAACGAGTACAATTACTCCCGGCTCGTGTGCACAGACCCTGACAGTTCCTGCTATTACTTTAACTCCTGCCTCACCCTCGCCAGTGGAAGGAAAGCCGCTGATGACTGAAGCCAAGTCTGCACCCTCAATCTCCTTTCAGCCACCTTCTGCCGCCAAGACCGAAGGAACCACCTCTGCTCCCGGCACGGCTACCACGTCTGGTTTCTCCGTGTTGCCAAGCGCTACACCTGCGGTTCCAAGTGTTCCCCAACTCAGCACAAGTGCAGTCCCTTCGTCTACCCCTTCCTTCTCCTTTGCTCCTCCGGCTCAACCATCGACCACCACTGTGCCCACGGCGACTACGACGCCCTCCACCTCCACCTCCCTATCAAATTTCTTATCGAAGACTACTGCACCTTCCTCTTCTGCTGCGACATCTGCTCCCTCAACGACCCCGTCTTTCTCGTTCCTTGCACCGACTCAGACCCAGCCTTCATCTGGAACTACCACCCTAACCACAGAAGCACCCAAAGCTCCTGCCTTTTCGTTCGCCAAGCCCAGTGTGCCAGCCGTGGCATCCCAGGCAGCCACAACTCCTTCATCCTCTACACCAGCGACAACTGCACCTCCAGCAACGTCTGGGTTTATGTTAACACCTTCCACTTGGCAAACTGCGGCTCCGGCACCGTCGGGGTCGAAGCCATCAACACCTGGTTTCTCCTTCCTGACCACTCCATCAGCAACTACCACGAGCCCTGCTGCACCTTCGAAGTTCTCGTTCGGGCAGCCATCTGCTAGCCCAGCGTTCTCCACTGCTACTCCGACCATTCCTGATAGTAAGCCAAAGTTCACTTTTGGTGTACCTACCACTTCAAGTAGTGCTTCCGCCGCTGGTGAAACCAAGGAGCCGGCGCCTTCCTCTGCGTTTTCAGGGGCCGCGGGGGCGAAAGCACCTGCTTTTGGCGGTGGTTCTACATTTGGCGCTCCATCCTTTACGAGTGCCTTCGGAAAGCAGACGGAGGCTGGAGCAACCACGACAGCTGCCGACGCCAGCGGCTCGTCGAATGCCGCTCCCAAGCCAGTTTTTGGAACAGGGACGTCCACGAATACATTCCCGACCACAGCCACCATTTCTCCCTCCACCAGCAACACAACCCCCGCAAATAACACAATCCTGTTTGGGAACAGTGCGACCCCTTTGAAGGCTGCATCTTCGTTCGGTAACAGTGGGTTTGGCTCGTCAGGCTCTATGTCTCCATTCCCGTTTGGAAAGAAGGATGACACCTCGGGATCAACAGTTGCGGCTAGCAATGGAACAACAACGAAGTCTTCGTTTGCGCCGTCAGGCAACACGCCCGCGTTCGGCCAGCCTGCTTCTGGGGAGAGCAATGCGACAACCTCATCGTCGGCCACTACTTCCAAGCCCACGTTCTCGTTTGCTCCCTCATCAGGTGGTGCTACATCCATGTTTGGCCAGCGTTCATCGTCGACGACGAAGGAAGCTTCGGCGGCGGGCAGCGATGCACCATCGAAGCCGATATTCTCGTTTACCGCCAACCCGAGTAATACTACGTCTGCCTCTAGCCAACCCTCTTCTTCTGCTAGCAACACGGCATCAAGTAGTGCACCAACCAAACCGGCGCTCACGTTTGGGGCTCCAACGAACGGTGCCGCGTCGGTGGCCGCACCCGGCTCCGTTGGTTCGAGCAACCTGCCCCCCACGACGACCACTAGTGAAGCACCAAAATCTACTTTTTCCTTTACTGGCTCACAGAGCAGCAACGCTACATCTGCATTCGGTTCAGCTCCTGGCGGCGAATTTGCACCCAAGCCGACGTTCCCGTTTAATCCAACAGGTACTAGTTCGTCATCCACGACCAACCCGGTGTTCGGCGCACCATCTGCCACCTCATCCTCTATTTTTGGTGGCCAATCTTTGACTCCCAGCACACCCGGGACGACAGAGCCGACGACACAGTCACAGTCCGTGTTTGGGAAACCATCGGGGACGACACCGTCTGCATTTGGCTTTAATGCCACGCCTGGAAATACGACGTTTACCTTTGGGAAGCCGGCGAGCCAGAACCAAAAACAGGAGCAGTGATTTTGTTCGTTTCTCCGGATCTGAAGCAGCACTATTGAATGAGCTGCTGCTGCAAATTACCCCAGGAAAAGATGGACATTATAACATGTCCTTTCTAATGTCTCATGCAGCGTGGAGGCTGCACACGCATCGACATCATCTTCATGTACGAGTAGGCACGCATCCTACGGCATCATGTTTTTTTTTTCCTTTGTCTCGTTAACAATCAGTGGTTTACCCTTTTTTTGTCGCGCGAATCTAATATTCCATCCGATGAGACTCGCAAAAGGATGATCAACCTGCAGGGACTCGATGTCGTGATGAGGGGGAATGTTTGCCAGTCTCATAACGGCCGCCTGGCGAAATGGCATCGCGTCTGACTACGAATCAGGAGATTGCAGGTTCGACCCCTGCGGTGGTCATATCTTTTTCATATCTTTTTTTTTTCTGGAATTTTATCAAACCGTAAGAGATGCGATAGTATCAGCTGACTACACTACAGGCTTAATATCAGTACCAAGGTTTCCAAGTAATAACGTCACAACTTTGCAGAAGAATGTAAACGAAGTACAAAGTCGGTGTATACCTAAATAACCACCCCTGGCTCCAGTTCTCCCATTAACATCGTACCGTCCTTGCTGCCGGTAAGGACTATTTTCAAGTCGTCATTAATTACTCAAGGCCCCACGGGATTGCAACGTAGCGAACTTACTGATTGGCTCCTTCGGATGGAAATCGACAGCTGTTACCGTGCCTTTGTGTCCAGGGAGCTAAGCCCGAGTTAAGTCAGTGGTAGGGTGATCAATAAGAGTAACTCTTGTACCTTGTACAATACTCTTCCGCTCTCCACATCCCAGATACACACCATTCTGTCTGCGCCACCGACAGCGACACGCCGTCCGCCGTCATCTTTGCTCCACGCGCCTTTAAGAGCGTGTTTTCGAAGCCTGCAGGTGCGCCGTGAAGGATGCGGTGTATGCGCGATGGAGCTGGCGAGAAAGGCCGCACGTCATGAATGATAACTTGCGATGAGAATGACGGCGAGAGGAGATACGACCCGTTGGGTGATAGTGTCAGGGAGGTCGGTGTATCCGTGTGACCCGCGAGCGAGTAGACCTGCTCGCATTTTTCGCAAATCATAAACCTAAAGGAACGGCGTAAGTTGTTAGCTGCGACCGAACAACTAAATGACACGAAGTGACATACGTGAATTTCGTTGTCCAGTGCCCCAATGTACACGTTTCTGACCATCAGCACTCCAGCAAACAGATGTCACGGGGCATCCTATATCGAAGACCGCAACGCTGGTCTTTCCGCCTTCCTCACCGCCCTCCCATATCTTAACCGTCCCGTCGTCGGAACCTGTCGCGACCAGCTCCACGCCAGCGCCACCAGCCATCGTCCGGTCGAGAGTGTTAATGATTCCGCGGTGTGCGCGTATTTTCCTGATACGCTGGCCAGTGGTAACGTTCGCCATATTCAAGATGTGGTCTGCGCCGACTGTGTAAAGAATCGGCGAATATAGCGACCACTGCAAGTCCAGGATCGGTGCCTTGTGGAGACTCGACAGGAGACCATAGTTCGTGTTGGGAGGATAAGTCCTCCAGAAAGCTATTTCGCCAAAAAGTATTAGTTGAGCATATAAACTTGCTCGCAAATACCTACAGACGCTCCTATCCGTCGAACATGCAGCAATGTTCTGTCCTGTGGGGTCGAATCTACAGCTCACAATCTCGCCCTTTGCCACATTATGAGATCAGCGACTCTTTTCATATCATCCTCGCTCAAAGACTCACAGAGTGTGCGCCGCCCAGACTGATAATGGGAGCTTCGAGGTTACTTGTCCGTTTTACACTACGGACCAACCCTTTTTGACGATCGTCCCCCGAGGTGGAAATGACCATTTCATTTCGTGGAGGTGAATCTGAGCGGGACCTCTTGACGAGTGCGCCATCGCCAGAGGGGGGCGTGGGTCTCTTTGACATTGCAGACGACGACAAGGCAGACTGAGAAAATGAGGGTATGTGTTTGGTTGGTGTGACCGAATTGGGAATCGCATTTAGACACCACTGACAATCATTTATTCGACCACCACAGTATCATGGAGTTCATGCTGAGGCTCTTCGAATCCAACGCTCGAGTAACCTCAACATGAACTTCCGGGGGGATACAGGCAGTTA
>JANFAH010000133.1:0-64390 GCA_024663395.1 Pisolithus tinctorius
ATGGAATCCCATTCTGTCTCTGCAAGCTTTTTAGTTTTAATGAGCAGGGCAGAAATCTTAGCGAATTTTGCTGGTATTCTCCGAGGTCATCCTGGTTTCACATAGGTTTGGACTGATATTCTTCAATGAGATACTGCAAATCTGCGCAGCAATAGCAGTCATCACCCTCACAGCCAGGGTACAAACCCTTAACAGTGACTACAAAGGCATTCCAGTTGTCAGCCACAGGAGTGGCTTCCAGAAGTGTTTGCCAGACCTCGGCTTCTTCGAGGTCAGTGTAGCAGATTGCAGCTCTGATCTTGCCATGGTCATCAAGAGCAGTGAGAGTACTGAGGAAGTCAATGTCTTCCAGGTAGCATGGAAGCTGTGCAGGAGAATCTCTGCTAAATTTAGGTGAGTTTTGTGTACCATAGAGTGGCATCTGAAACTGAGGATTAGCCATTGGTGGGTTAACCTGTGGTGGTGGTGCCAGATTGGTAATGGGTGGAACAGGTATTAGTTGTGGAGGCGGAGTGGTTGGTATAGTGTGCGAACAGGCTGGCAGAAGTGGTGGCAGGTTACTAATTGGCTGATGGGTGGTCTGCGACCATGTGAGTGGTCGTGGCAGTGTGGCAGATGGAACTGAGAGTCTGGGTATAGATTTGGAGGTGTCAAAGAGACAGGAAAAAGAGGGTGTCAGTGATGATGAATCAGATGATGTGACGGGTGTTAAAGGTGATGGCAGGGTTTCAGGCTTCAGGGAGTCGAGTGGATAAAACCACTGGGAAAATCAGGGCAGTGAGATCTAGGTGATCTGACACGACAGATATCTGATCTGCCAAAATATCAGGGGGAGTGATCGCAGGTAGTACCCATGGAATGTCAGTAGGTAATTGCATGTGATCTGGTGTTATGGGTGAAACAGGGCAGAAGAGGTCAGAATCTTCTGACAGGTTGAGATTGCAAAAGTGCAGGCATAAATTTTCTAGTTTGGTGCATTCAGCAGTGCACCTGAGCAACCTTCTGGAAGCACACAGCAGAATCCCTCACAGTGGGCTCCAGTTGTAGGATAAGTCCAAGTAGCTGGATAATACGAGCTAGATGGCTTAGATAACAACAATAAAAAAGAAGGAACAAAGTGTTTGTCCCAAGGGATTCTGGACTGTTGAGACTAGAAGGTGAGACCCAGTGCTTTGTAGTGGTAGTGCTTCGTGACATGTGCGGCATGGTCCGTGGAGTAGTACTGGCAATGTGAGCAGTATACATAGTTCATGCACAGCAGAAAGTGAGACATGTGGTGTAGACAAAGTGGAAAAGAAACTTGTGGTGACCTTCCAAGTGCCAAAAGGTCCCATTCTGTACCAAAGTACAGGGCTTTATAGTCCGGGCAAACCTGGAACCTAAGTAAGACAAGGTACAGTAAGGGAAAACTGTGCAACAGCATGTACACACAAGACAGGATGGGCCAGAACAGAGACCAAGGGTATACTACCAACAAAAAGGGAACAGTGACCATGTTAAAAGAAAGGGTCCGAAGGAAGGGGAAGTGGCTGAAGCACAGTAGCCATGGGTATAACATTGTGTGAGAGGGAGCGAGGGCACGGGAAGGTAGTGCATGAACAACGGTGAACGTGAGAGGGGAGTGGATGTAACAGCAGTCATGGAACAGTTAATGATAGGGGCTACATGTCCAGGAATGGGGATTCCTTACAGCACAGTACTATTTTCTGTGCACAAACATGCGCCATTTGGGATATGAGGTGAGTGCACAATGAGCCTGTACTATGTAGTGGTAGCTGCCAGCTTTGGGCATCAGCATCATGTCAATGTGAGCTTTATGAAAGAGGCCCCCTATCATGGCACAGTGGGAGGGATGTGGAGCTTCTGCATCTGGCAGATCTGGCATTCATGACAAGTGCAGACATACCACTTCACATCCTCAACAAGAAGAGGCCACCAGAAGCAGAGGAGAAGGTGTGTGTGGACCATGAAGACACCCTTGTGTCCAAGGTCATCATGTGCTTCCTTGATAAGACGATACTGCTTGGATCCATCAATGACTAGCTGGTGCTGTCCATGCAGTTCCTATGCCATAAGTTACCATCTAGGAGGAAGAAGCAGCTAGCCAAATTAAAGAAAGGCAAGTACTGTGCATCAGTGAGGTTGGGAGGTCATGAGGAATGTGCAGATCATTTCTATCTTCGCTTCACATGCCTGAGCATTTGTGGACTGCGGAATAGCAGGGTTGTCAGGGTATCAGAAGGGTTATTAGCATCAGCAGTCACAGAGAATGTGAGATAGAAGGATGCAGGCAGTGGGAGGCTCACCCGAGGTAAGTGGGTGGCAGTAGGGAATGGTGATATTGACTGGAAAGTGACATAGGAGGTGGGCAGTCATTGACAACCTGTGTAGAGAAAGAGTAAAAACAGTCCAGCCAATCCTCATGGTCATCATCCTGGGTGGGTCGAGCTCTGACCACAGATGGCAGGATAAGCCATCAGGGCCAGCATGCCTGTCTGTGGGAATGTGGATGAGTTTGAATGAGAAGAGGAGGATGCCAGGATCCAGTGATTGATTGTTGCATTAGGCTGCAGATCTGGGTTATTTATCATGCCCTTAATATACTTTGCATCTACCCCCACAGTGAAGTTAGTGAGACTGAAGATGTATACATGTACTGCACAGAAGAGACTGTACAACTCAAGCTTGGCCTGGGAGTAGTGGCTTTCCACTTCACTGATGGTGATGGATCTGAAGCGACTTGGGTACTGTCTGCCATCTTCGCTGAGCTGGTAGAGGATGTAGCCAACTGTGATGACCAATGTGTCAACTGCTAAAATTACTTCATGACCACACTTGTAGTCAATCCTTTGGAGTGTGGGGGACTTCATGATTTCATCCTTAAGCCATTGCATGGCAGTGCATTGTGGTTCATCCCATGTGAATGGTACGTCTTTCCATGTGAGTGCAACTAGTGGCCACGTGATCTTGGCAAAGTCTTTGATGAAGATGCATAGCACACTGCAGACACCAAGGAA
Source organism: Pisolithus tinctorius (assembly GCA_024663395.1). Lineage (NCBI taxonomy): Eukaryota > Fungi > Basidiomycota > Agaricomycetes > Boletales > Pisolithaceae > Pisolithus > Pisolithus tinctorius. The sequence goes on from JANFAH010000133.1 coordinate 3,018, forward strand.
ACTGCAAACCTGGTGAGGTTGCAGCACTCGGGCCAGTTGCAGATCTTCTGCACTTTGCTTTCTTCAGGAATGCGACCTTCAAAGGTGCACTTGTGGCCAATGATCACAGCGGACGGAGGCTAGCATGAACTTCTTTGCTGAGATGGTGGCTCTGATGTTCTGCAAACACTGAAGGATACAGTTAATGACTATACAGTGATTCCAGATAAATTTCCAAATCCCAGGATTCTCCAGGATAGTCTCATAGGACCTGTCTGCACGCTGATAGCGGTGGTCTCAGATTTATGGGGATGTCATCTATGAAGGGCAGGGTATGATGGGATCTCATCCTGGAGAACAAATGCAGTATCTCCCTGGTATACCTGTACCACATTCGCATGACCTTGCAGCAGAGTAGTAAGCGATGTGGTCTGAGGGGGGTACGAAGGTGGTGAGGTTGTGGGAATGACATGGAGTGCATGCTGGTCATACCTGGAGTAGAGGTCCATCATCGCATACACTGCATATCCAGCAAAGGATTCTGCAAGATGTTCTACGAAGGGCGGAACAGGACGCATCATGCATGGTCACTGCATTCAGGGGCTGTAATTCATGCACAAGGTGAAGAGACTTTCCATCTTTTTACTATGCAGAACCAGCAGGAGGGTAAGACTGTAGAAGGTTCATACATGCCAGACTTGATGCAATCTTTAATCATGTCTATGACTTGGGCATGTATCACATTTGGATAGGGATATTGCATTGGACCCAAGGTGTGTGTGGAATTGTAGGGATCTTTACAGGTGGAGAATAATGTTGTCTAGGTGTCCACACTCTGTAATGTCCCAAGTGAAGGCGGGCTCATGGACTGAAATGAGCCAAGTTATGAGTTTAAGTTCCTCTGGCCAAAGCCAATCTGCAAGATCAAGGTCAAGCTCTGCAGCCCATTCAGCAGTGAAGTGGATGCCCAGAGCAAAGTCTGGTGGATGGGTTGGAAGTGGTTGGAGACCAGCAAGTGGATCATCAGGCAGACTGCACATGATGCAGTATTCTTCTGCCATCAGGGCAGGTACTGTCCGAACCTTCTTGGCAACTGGCTTGTAAACAAGAGTGTGAACTGCAGGATCTAGTTGATACATGCTGCCAAATGCAGCTATAGTAGAGGGGTTTAGTATTGTCTGAGTGGAAGAGAGGAAAGTGAAAGCAGGCAAGGGTATTCCGGTGGGTATGTTCCATGGTATGAGTGCTGCAGGTGAAGTGAAGGCTTGTGATGAGACTGTGGGACTGAGGAATGGATAACAGCAGCTAAACAGGAAACAGGATGTTTAGTAGGCTCTCCCCAACCATTTGGTGGATCATCAATACTCAAAAACCCCATTCAACTATACTTTGGTGGCTATGGCAGTGCTTGCCACACTTGTGGTGCAGACAGCCCTTGTGCCATGGGTGCATGGGCAAGTGTACTCACAGCCATCATTCAGGGCAGAGAGTGATCTGCTGTCTGCCATCAGGATAATTGTTTGTTACCACACTCATAAGGCAGATGAACAGACATCTGAGGAGCATGTCGAAGTTGGCATGTTCAATTACTTGAACCTGGAGCATGACTGGTCCAGTGCCAAAGTCAAGTTTCAGGTTCTCTAGTACACCTACAGTAGTGTCTTTAGACATGTTAGCAGACATCATAGTCATGAGATGATTGCAGCGCAATGAAGCCCAATCTTTTCCCAGACATGCCTGGGCATGGCGATGATTTCCAAACTGGAATCTAGTATGCAATTGATGGTGACGTCAGTCCCAGGGACCTTGGCTTCAATGCAGCAGAGCGGCAGAGTGTGTGAGCCACAATGGAGCTGTCATCACCGTGGATAATGCAGTCTCCATATTCATGCACAGTTCTTTGCAGATTGTGGCCAGTCAGCTCATTCACTTGTACTCCTTCCTTGTCATCACTACAAACTACCTCAATCTTGTTTGTGGTGATGCGTTTCGCCATGGTGATGTCTCTGAACTGTTTGCAAAACTCTGGGGCTACTGCAAATAATTCTTTGACTGGCATGGCAATGCTGGTTTCAAGTACATGCTCCATGATATGCTTGGGCACAGCTTTGTCTTCGAGAGGGAACAAGTAATGATACTGGTTTTGATTGCGAGCTGCTGGGTATGGTGTCTGTGACAGAACAATTGCACAGGAATGGGATCCTTGTGTGTGGGTGTCAGAGTAGGATTAGCCAGAGGGACATGGTTTTGTAGTGGTGGATGTTGGTGCAGGTGTAGAGGGCTGGATGCCTGGAAAGTGGCATGTGAACTTTGAATGCCAGGGGAAATGATTTCCTCTTCAACAGTGGCTGCACATGGGTCGATGGGAGGGTTGGCAGGATGTGCTGCAGGTTGAGCTGTGATTTCAACTCCATCAAAGTGGCTTTCTTTCTGTGGGGAATGACTGCTCCCTTGTTACTTTATCTGCTTGGTAGGTAGCCCAAGCTTGAGCAACATACACTTGGAAGTCAGGGTCGGCTAAGTCTGCGACAGGTTCATCAACATCTTGGAGTGTTTAAGAAGGCAGAAGGCTGGATCTCCAACTGTATGTTGACTTTGGGATGAGCAACACAGAAAAGGTTAGCAGTGCCTTGCACAGCTGTGTTGCACAGAGCAGCAGGAGTTGCAGCGTGGGTGCTGGCCTGGTCTCTGTCAGCCATGACATGGTCAACAGCCTCTCTCAGTGAGTTACATTTTGGTGAAGCATGGGATTTGGTTTCTGTCCACAAGATAGAGACAGTTGTCTGTTCCTCTCATGATCTTACCAGCACAGATATAAACTTCAACAAGCGCACATCCTTGTCCAGTGGTTGGGGTCTGCACAGAAACCACAGCCAGGTCTGCATTGCTGCATGGAGGCTGTGTCTGGAAGTTGTATTCCTGTTTAATGACAGTACCAGCAGGTGGTACTTGCAGCATTAAGCTGACAAAGGAGGTGCAGCTGGGAGGCCATGGTACCCATCATCAGTACCACACTACAGAGAGCAGATCCCATCAGAAGGAACTTGGCAGCTTTGATGACTTCTGCGAGCAGGTATGGGTTGTCAGGGTGGAGGTCAGTGTGGACTATGGAGAGTCGATGATGAATACAGTCTGTAATGGCCCTTGGGAAGCCATTCAGGAACATGGAATCCTGTTCCATCTCTGCAAACTTTTTAGTTTTAATGAGCAGGGCAGAAATCTTAGTGAATTTCTGCTGGTATGCTCTGAGGTCATCCTGGTTCTGCATAGGCTTGGACTGATATTCTTCAACAAGGTACTGCAGTCTGCACAGCAGTAGTGGTCATCACCCTCACAGCCAGGGTACAAACCCTTAACAGTGACTACGAAGGCATCCCAGCTGTCGGCCACGGGAGCAGCTTCTGGAAGCATTTGCCAGACCTTGGCTTCTTCAAGGTCAGCATAGCAGATTGCAGCTCTGATCTTGCCACAGTCATCAAGAGCAGTGAGAGTACTGAGAAAGTCAATGTCTTCAGGTAGTGCAGAAGCTGTGCAGGAGAATCTCTGCTAAATTTAGGTGAGTTTTGTGTTCTGTGGAGTGGCATCTGAAACTGAGGATTAGCCATTGGTGGGTTAACCTGGTGGTGGTGCCAGATTGGTAATGGGTGGAACAGGTATTGGTTGTGGGTGTGAAGTGGTTGGTATAGTGCATGAGTGGACTGGTGGAAGTGTTGGCAGGTTACTAATTGGCTGATGGGTGGTCTGCAACCTAGTGAGTGGTCATGGCAGTGTGGCAGATGGAACTGAGAGTCTGGGTATAGATTCAGAGGCATCAAAGAGATGGGAAAAAGAGGGCGTCAGTGATGATGCAAGAAGATGATGTGATGGGTGTTAAGGTGATGGCAGGGTTTCAGGCCTTTGGGGAGTCAAGTGGATAAAGCCACTGGAAAATCAGGGGCAGTGAGATCTAGGTGATCCAGCACAATGGAGATCTGATCCGCTGAATATCAGGAGAAGTGATCATGGGTAGTACCCACAGAATGTCAGCAGGTAATGCATGTGATCCAGTGTTACAGGTGAAACAGGGCAGAAGAGGTTGGAGTCTTCTGACAGGTTGAGATTGCGAAAATGCAGGGTAAATTTTCTAGTTCAGTGCATTCGGCAGTGCACCTGAGCAACCTTCTGGAAGGACAGCAGAATCCCTTGCAGTGGGCTCCAGTTGTAGGAAAAGTCCAAGTAGCTGTATAATATGAGCTAGATGTCTTAGGTAACAACAATAAAAAATGAAGGGAAACAAATTGTTCATCAAGGGATTCTGGACCGTTGAGACTAGAAGGTGAGACCCAGCACTTTGTAGGGTAGTGTTTTGTGACATGCACAGCATGGTCTGGAATAGTACTGGCAATGGAGTGGTGCGAGTGGTATATGTAGTTCATGCATGGCGTATGTGAGACATGTGGTGTAGACAAAGTGGAAAGGAAACTCATGGTGACCTTCCAAGTGCCAAAAGGTATTATTCTGTACCTAAGTACAGTGCTTTATAGTCCGGGCAAACCCAGAACCTAAGTAAGACAGGGTACAAGTAAAGGGAAGCCAGCTGACAGCACATACACACAAGACAGGCCAGAACAGAGCCGAGGGTATACTACAAGCGCTAAAGGAATAGAGACTGTGATAGGAGAAAGAGTCTGAGGGAAAAGAAGCAGCCAGAGCACAGCAGCTGCAGGTATAACATTGCACAAGAGAGAACAAGGGCATGGGAAGGTAGCACGGTAGGCAGGAAGGTAGTATGTGAGCAGCAGTGAACGACAGGGGTCCAGGAATGTAATGATAGTTGTGGAATAGCCAAAGATAGGGGCCTGCATGTCCAAGGAATGTGGGTTCCTTACAATGTGATCACATGAGAAGTGATGCATAATTTAACTTCACTAGCAATGGGATACTAGTCTTGGCCAGCCAAAGTCATACTGTTGAGTCCTCTTGGGTACAGCAAGCAAAGCTAAGGCAGGTTGCAAAGTAGATTTTGAATGAGGAGCTGGTACAATACATGTGGGTTTATATATGTATGTAAAGTACCTGTGGAACAAACATTCAAAAACATTTAAACATCAACTGACATCCTTGTTAAGGCAAGATGAGTCATAGTGAGTTGCTGTGCAGCAGGACTACATGTACAACCACATCTGCAGGTGCAAGGGTGAATGGGGTAAACATAGGGAAGAGGGACTAACCGCATATATGACATCACACAGCTGTATCAGCTGATTTTGACCAAATGACCATGGTAATTACCACAAAAGCAGTTACAGAATTCATGGCAACTACCACTTCCCAATATAGACAATGCCCCCTGAGTGACAACCTCTGTCAGTGTTTGAAAAAAATTCAGATTGGAATGTTCCCACAGCAGGTTACCCTGTCACACCTGTACTGTGGCTATACAGATGAGCATGTGACCAGTAGATGTGATGGTCACATGATGAGTGACATAAGCAGGGATGACCCTAGATCACGTGATTTTTACGTAATTGATTACATGATGGTGATCCTGCGGAGCGTTCTGTTACGTAATTTATCACGTGATCGTGGGAAAATATGCATGTGATGTAATCAATGTCACATGACAAGGTACAATTGTAGATCATCCAACCTATTACATAATGATCACATGTCAGTTTCTCCCCAGAACACTTGGTTATGTAATGGGTCACATGATTGTGAGACAATAGGCATGTGACCACTCCTGCAGCATCACATGACAAGGTACGATCATAGATCATGTGACCTTTTACATAATGATCATGTGGCAATAACTCTCCAGACCATTGGCTTATGTAATAGGTCACATGACTGTACTCATCATGTGATCTCACCTCTAGCACTCTGCATGTGACTCAATCCATATCACATGACCAGCAATCCCACCCCTATTCGCATGCTGGGCATTTGTGGCTGTGCTAAAAATGCGAATTGTGTCCCCACCCATTCAATTCTTGACATATGGATCTGGATTTTTGTGTGTAGAATAGGCTACCATGTTGCTACACATTGTCAAAGGCACAGCTGGTCTTGTCCAGTAGTTGCTGAGATATAATGGAAATGAAAATGCCAACAAAACATCACACCATTCAACTTACACATCCTTCACACCACATCTGAACCTCCAGGAGGGTTGAAGAAGATTCCTTCAATGCATTTCCAAAGTTTCAAGTTTATCCATGTAGAAGTGAGTGAACAGCAAGCTAAATACTGATCCCAGAAGTGTGGGAAAGCTTCAAAAAGAGAAAATAAAATAGTGGAGATTTTGAAAACATATCAAAAACATAGCACAGCACATCCCACAGTGCAGCTACCTCTACCAGAGCTTAGGTGAGTGATATTGGGACATGGTGGAAGATATTAGTAACAAGTGCCTGATGTGATACTCACTGCAAATGGTCAAAAATGCGAAATGGTACACTTGACTCATTGAGACAATTGGAGATTTATGCCAGTGCAAGGTCAACACCACTACCCCATTGCACACATTTTCGCAATTTTGACATGTTTAAGTGGATATCTCACCAGGCACATGGTGCCAACATGGTAGGCCATATTGCTGCATTCGTCACCCAAAGTCTGGGGTTGGCAGGGTCACTGTGATGTGTGCAAATCCACATTTTTGATATGTTTTCAAAATCTCCACTATTTTATTTTCCTTTTTGAAGCTTTCCCACACTTCTGGGATCAGTATTTAGCTTGCTGTTCACTCACTTCTACATGGATAAACTTGAAACTTTGGAAATGCATTGAAGGAATCTTCTTCAACCCTCCTGGAGGTTCAGATGTGGTGTGAAGGATGTGTAAGTTGAATGGTGTGATGTTTTGTTGGCATTTTCATTTCCATTATATCTCAGCAACTACTGGACAAGACCAGCTGTGCCTTTGACAATGTGTAGCAACATGGTAGCCTATTCTACACACAAAAATCCAGATCCATATGTCAAGAATTGAATGGGTGGGGACACAATTCGCATTTTTAGCACAGCCACAAATGCCCAGCATGCGAATAGGGGTGGGATTGCTGGTCATGTGATATGGATTGAGTCACATGCAGAGTGCTAGAGGTGAGATCACATGATGAGTACAGTCATGTGACCTATTACATAAGCCAATGGTCTGGAGAGTTATTGCCACATGATCATTATGTAAAAGGTCACATGATCTATGATCGTACCTTGTCATGTGATGCTGCAGGAGTGGTCACATGCCTATTGTCTCACAATCATGTGACCCATTACATAACCAAGTGTTCTGGGGAGAAACTGACATGTGATCATTATGTAATAGGTTGGATGATCTACAATTGTACCTTGTCATGTGACATTGATTACATCACATGCATATTTTCCCACGATCACGTGATAAATTACGTAACAGAACGCTCCGCAGGATCACCATCATGTAATCAATTACGGTAAAAATCACGTGATCTAGGGTCATCACTGGCTTATGTCACTCATCATGTGACCATCACATCTACTGGTCACATGCTCATCTGTATAGCCACAGTACAGGTGTGACAGGGTAACCTGCTGTGGAACATTCCAATCTGAATTTTTTTCAAACACTGACAGAGGTTGTCACTCAGGGGGCATTGTCTATATTGGGAAGTGGTAGTTGCCATGAATTCTGTAACTGCTTTTGTGGTAATTACCATGGTCATTTGGTCAAAATCAGCTGATACAGCTGTGTGATGTCATATATGCGGTTAGTCCCTCTTCCCTATGTTTACCCCATTCACCCTTGCACCTGCAGATGTGGTTGTACATGTAGTCCTGCTGCACAGCAACTCACTATGACTCATCTTGCCTTAACAAGGATGTCAGTTGATGTTTAAATGTTTTTGAATGTTTGTTCCCACAGGTACTTTACATACATATATAAACCCACATGTATTGTACCAGCTCCTCATTCAAAATCTACTTTGCAACCTGCCTTAGCTTTGCTTGCTGTACCCAAGAGGACTCAACAGTATGACTTTGGCTGGCCAAGACTAGTATCCCATTGCTAGTGAAGTTAAATTATGCATCACTTCTCATGTGATCACATTGTAAGGAACCCACATTCCTTGGACATGCAGGCCCCTATCTTTGGCTATTCCACAACTATCATTACATTCCTGGACCCCTGTCGTTCACTGCTGCTCACATACTACCTTCCTGCCTACCGTGCTACCTTCCCATGCCCTCGTTAGTTGCCATGAATTCTGTAACTGCTTTTGTGGTAACTACCACATTGCTTGGTCAAAGTCAGCAGACTCTGGTGAGTACATGAAGGGAATGCTAACTCATACAGGGCATTAAGAGGTACAGAATACATCAAGATGAAGGTTATTGCAAGAAGGATCAAGATCGCGGAGCCATTGAGGCTCATCATACAAAGGAAGCCGCCAGAAGAAGTTTTGCAAATCAAAATGTTGAAGCACATGGTGAGGGTGGACAACCTCACACTTGAAATGTTCCACAGCCACACAGTGTCAATAATATATATACAAAGCCCTCTGGGCACCCCTGGACACCACAGGAGGAAGTGTCTCATGTTTGACTATTTGAAGCTGGATGTAGATATTGTAGGTAGTTCGACGAGGCAGATTATATAGGTCTGTAGTCTATGCTAGCAAATGTTTGTGGATTAAGTTTATTTCTTTGGGGGGGGTCTATATGGGGTGGTAGATGACATGACTGTTGTGTGGTTAGAGATTGTGGGTATGGTTAGTGAGGGACGTACGAGCAATCCTCAATGATGTGGAGGATGGGCTTGACACATAGTGAAGTAGATTCACAGACTTTTCCTCTGAGTGTCCATATGGTGTCAACGATACCAAGTCAATAGAAGGTGTCTGTGGGGGCTGTGCCCCAGCAGGGGACTGTTTCAAAATTGAGAGATAACCAACCCCAATCATTGAGGGATTGGATTTTGGTCCTGCACGCAAAGGGTGGATGGTTTGTTTCATCGCAGGAGATGATGTGAAACCCGCATGATTTGTATTTCAGGAGTGCTTGGATGCTGCTGGTGGAGAATGAGTGCTTGACGCAGGCTTGTGGTATTGATCATGGCATGGTGATGCAGAGTGAGGCTAGGGTATGCACAATACAAGGAGTCAGCAGTGAAGAAGTTCATCATGGCTGTTGAGTTGAATTGAAAGATAGGGGAGAGGGTGGAAGTGTTTCTGGACACGACAATGTCGATGAGTTTCTGACCATTCCCGAAAGTGGTGACAGTGTAGATAGTGGAAGGGGGGTAGTTCTGGACATTGATCCTTCCATTGCAGACAATGATGTAATTATGTTTGCAGAGAAGATTGTATAGTTGGGCTTGGTTGTGACAAGGGACGTAGATGTCAAGGTCTGACAATTCCCAAGTGCAGGAGCTGGCTGGGAGCACCATCCGCAGTGCTGCAGATCCTGAGACAACTGCATTGCATACAGACAAATGTCCTTGAGATGCTTAGTGCTTTGGAAGAAAGGGGAGCAAACGATGTCGAATTGGTGCTTGAAGTACCATCTGACGCGTTCAGCATTTGTAGTTGACATGGCAGCAAACGAGAGGAGGTCCTTCATGTCACAGTGCTCGAAGATGAGCTGTAACAGGTTGGTGTCCACAAAAAGAGGGAATTCAGAGATAGTAGGGGCGGGTGAAGTCATGTTGTGCACTTCCTCGAGCTTGCGGTGATTTCCCTCTTTTATGGAGAATGAATTTAGGGGTGGGGGCTAGATTATGTGACAGACAAGGATGGCATTGCAAATTACACAGATAATCGATGATGTCATGTTCCGATACAATTTATAGTCCAGGCTAAGAATATTGACGATGTCATGGTGGTTAGGGATTGTCTATGAGGTAATGTCTGGATTCCTAGGTTAGAGAAGGTTTGCTGTAGATTGTCCATGAAGCAATATGTGAGATCATCTAGGAAGTAATGTCATGGTAGATTGACTAGGTTAGAGAAGGTTCACTGTAGATTGTCCATGAAGCAATACGTGAGATCATCTAAGAAGCAATGTCATGGTAGATTGTCTCTGAAGCAATATGTTGGTCGTCTATGAAGCAAAAAATGATGTTACGGTTTGAACAGTGAAAATTGTCAAGATGGAAATGGAATTTGGATTATTAATTCAGCATGCAGGTGTTGTTGGTTGGAGGAAGGCATGGGTGCAGGTTGTTTAATCTGGGAATTTGTTAGCTCTTATGGGATGTGGGTAGGGGAGTGGGCATTACAGGATAAGCACATCCAGTATGGCATCCATGTCATTCTCTGGCCAGATGTTGATCGCCTGACCATGGTTTCCGAGTCGGATAAACAAGTAGGAGGCACGTGAACAGTGATATTGATGGTGGTAGCAGTTGAAGATGACATGGAAGTGGAAGTGGTTGACAAAGACATTGCTTTCAAAAGGAGTTGTGTTTTGGGGGAAGAGGTTGTTTTGGTGTATAATTTCAATGTCATCATTGAGCTGTCAAAAGCATACAAGCCATTGTCCACTGTATCCGGCTTGGATAGGAAGAATGCCAGAATGGTTGACATTGGTGGAGGCAGTGGAGGCAGACGTGTTGAGGTCGATGTGATGTAGATGTTACTGGTAAGGTGAGCAAGGAGTGGCTAAGAGTGAAAAAGTTAGAGCAGATGATGATGATGTAATGGGAGAGGGGGGGGTAAGAGATGACATGCTGAATGGACCGGGTTTCTAAATCGCAAGCCCAGCAATCTCTACACCACTGTCAGCATTTGGTTCAGGTTTGGGAAGACAAGGCTCCTGCAGAAGATAGATGGCTTGTAATTCAAATTGTGTTTTAGAAATAGTCCATCAGCCATTTTCATCCTTTTGACAATAGCAATTGAAATGGGTTTTGAGTAAGATGAGCACACGCTTCTCAAGGTGGGAAATGTCTAATTTTGTCATCGAGCTTTTGCTTTTCAGAATCTCCTGAGCGTCGAAAATTGAGTTGAAAAGAATGCTCTATGATGACAATGAGTGAGGCTTCTGGGAGGCAAGTTTTAGGACATATGACACCACCACCTTTGGGCCTCTGCCAACGAACTGCATGGATAAGTCTGCGGTCATACTCATTTAGTGCTGTAGAAGCCGATGATGCTTGTTGAGTTCGGCTGAGCATTACGGGTGTGAGAGAATGTATGTAGCATGGGGTTGGAAAATTCAGAAAGCAAAATGTTGGTGTATTGACCAATTTTCATTGATAGAGGAAGTATGGTGATAGAACATTGGCTGTTGGGGCTGCTGTCTTTCATGAACCACATATTGGTAATGTGACTGAGAATCCAGATGTTGACAGGTTTGTTTGTATTCAGATTGCAGAGTATTTTGCTGCAGTCGTCATAGGGGTCAGTGATACCCCAGGTTGCGCTGGGTGGGATGCGTCCAAGTGTGAATGTGTTGGCTTCACTATTTGAATATGTAGAGAGGATTTTGATCCACCTTGGGGTGTGGTAAGGGGGTCATAGCTTGCAGTTAGTCTTCGAAGGTTACCAGTATCTGATGATGCCTACCTTAGTAATGGCTCAGGGCATGTGGCCACATGCTCTGGGTCAAGAACCCCTGAGTCTGGAGGTGGTCCCACTGCACCAACGGTTCCAGGGGTTGCAGGTGGTGGGAGCGGAATATCGTTTGAATGTGTTTCAGGTGGTGAGCCAGCGGATTTTTGCAATCCGGAGCATACAGTTTGGTGGGCAGTTGACTGGTTGGTGGTGCAGGAAGTGCTCGTGCTGGGTAATGTGTCTGTTGATGGGGTGGAGGAATCATCATGTTCGCCAGAGGTGGGTTGTGGTTCAGAAGTTGTTGTAGTTTCAGATGGCTGCAGGGCTGTCTCTGGAATGCTGGGATCGTTGGCACAAGGTGTCATGGTTCTGAGTGACGATGCGACTGTCTGCATTCATTTGGGTGCTGATGCTTCTTTAGTCTGAGATGCATTGCACTTTGGGGCCATCGCAGGGAGCAAAATCACAAAGCTATGTAGAGGCATTTGGGATGGCTTTAAGGGCCATCCTCCAAATTTCTGGGGTTGGCTGCAGTGCAGACGGCAGTCATTGGGGATGGCGGAATGACATTTGAATTTGATAGGAGCATCAGTGCAGCAGATTGCAATGGGGGATGTACAAATGCCCTGGGGGGGGGGGACTCAAAACAGAACAAAAGCTAGCTCGTTATTACATAATAGGAGTTCAGTACAGGGAGGCATTTGTTTTATGTAGTGTCCCCTTAGAAATACAATATCTACGTACATATTCTTGTTAAAATTGAGATATTTGAAGGTGGCAGGCGATGAACTGTAGCTTGGGTCAGATTCAGCAAGCATATTTTGTATGGGAGGAAGACATACATGCATTACATTGTGTATGTACTTGGCATGGATGCAGAGGAATGATGCCAACTTTGTAGTGAAGTTGAGGTAGAGCTAGCATCCTACATGTTGTGTTTGGGCGCCCAAGCAACTGCAAGTTCTTCAGTGGGTCTATTAGCATGCATGCATCTTATTTCCGTTGGTCGTGATGTGGAGGACGTGACTCCTGTCAGCTGGAGGGATGTCAGAGTATAGGTTGTAGTAAGGAGTAATGATGGTTATGCACTTGCACGGTACGGGCAGATTGGAGACATAAGACTTGCTTGCAAGTCAAGAAGATGCATAAGTGAGATTTGCTCGCTTGAGTACACAGCATGACAAGATCAAACTCAGTGTCGACTTTGACGAAGTCCCCTTGGGATAGTAGATCTTCATGGATTGGCATTATTGTTCCATCTTCATTTCATTCCAAAATCTCCACAGGCCTGTTCCATTCCCATGGGGGGCCTGGCAGTCTCGGATTGTGTGCATTTTGTGCAGTCACATCGTGCACCGGAGGGGGGTCCCAAGGTAGAGATTCTTGGGCCTCAAGTGGTCGCTGATGACCATGATTGGGAAACATGATAAGAAAAAGAAGGGCACATAGGGACATGCAATACCTTTGTAAAAACTTTCCTCTGCATGTGGAGATGGCTGCAGAACTGAGCAGACAGAAGTGGGACTTTGAGAACTTGGCTCGCAAAGGTCACCACGAGGTTCAAACGCTCGAGCTGGTTCCACCACGCAGTGGTATTCCCAGCACTGCACAGAGACAGGCTCTGTACTGCATATGTGGCTTTCACACAATCTCTGCCAATTTCTCAGAATTGTGGTGGTCTCTGAAAATATAAAACAAACCCATTCCAGTTTCCAAAATTGCCACCACAGAATTTGTCCAGGAAACCATAGATACAGACAGATACAGGGTACAATGCACTAAAGGGTTCAGGGATGGGCAGTGTCTTGTAGACGAGCAGGTGCGACCTCCTTTGATCAGCAGAGGTAGGATCTCAAGCAATAGTTGCCCACTTGACCATATGGCTAAGGGAGGATGGGAAGGATTGCCATTGCTGTAGGTTGTCAACGAGCATGTGGCTGTGAATAATTGCTTTCAGGTCCTCTGGCCAGAGGTCTGCGCCAAGTAAGTGACCCAGTGATGGTAGGAAAGACATTGGGGGTATGGAGAGAAAAGACTGGCACAGTCCTTGATTATAAATGCGAGACTGGTGAAGCATGATTGGTCCTAATATAAGAGAGCTGAAATTCCTATGGTCTAGGCGCCTCAGGACAGGGATGAAGTCGATGATGACATCACCATAGTGTTTGGATGGCATTGGGAGTAGGTTGTGGCTGTTGCAGCATCAAGATTTGCCAGGCGCACCAATTCATTATGCAAATCGTGCTGCAAATGACCAAGGCATCAATGGGGTGAGAATGATCGAAAGATGGCTAAGCCTGACAAGGAACGAGCACAAGATAACATAATGTATGCATGCTGCACACCTCTTGCACTGGCTAAATCGACGATAACCTTTTCAAGTGTTGTCCCTTGAGCTTTGTAATCAGTGAAGGCCCAGCCAGGTATTACCAGGACCTGGCACTGTGTAATCTGGAATCATCCTGCATGTTCAGAAAAGTAAGAGAACATACAGTTTTGAGGGAACACAGTGACAATGTGCAGGTCTTCTCCAGGCAACAGAAGGGTGGACACAGGAACTGCCACATATACACAGTGGATAATGCATTTACCATGGACTGTAGTACAAACAATGTCATGCACAGTCCCATGTGCATCATTTACGACTTTTCTGGTGACCAACAGATTTTCCAAGATAAGGACAGGCATGCCTGGAAACAGAGGAAGCCGTTGTAGGGAACGAGTTCGAGTTCCCTAGGAGAATCCGTCTTGGTCAGGAGTTTAGGGGTGGAAGGACTTGTTTTGTTTCTTGCCTTTGTTTTTGTGTTTGTACCCCTGGACTTGGTGGCGAGCAGCTGCATTGCTGACTAAGCACGTGCGCTGTGTTCATGCGAGTTCAGTTTACCATACAGCAATCCATGTACAGGCCCTCAGTAGCAGGGTGATCTTGTCTCACATTTTGGCGAGTTTTCAAAGTTAGATTTATTACTTTGGGGAGTACCCAAAGGGCCAGGAGGACTGGCAAGAGCTATCAGACAGACAGAGTTAAGTATTCCATTTGAGTTCGCATTTTTTACATTTTTACTACACTTCTTTTTCTCAAAACAGGACCTCCCTTTTGGGTCGAGCACTAAACTTGCCCATTACTGACTATTACTATTTAGAGGGTTATCATATTACCTATTCCTACACTGTGCAAGGTATTCCTTAGATTCTTTTGGCCGAACCAATGCTAATCAATCGTCTTCTTCGCCCGTCAGGCATTCTCCATCACAGAAATGTTTGGCATAACAGTATTCAAACAGTTGACCAGTACTACAAGCAAAAAACTTCGCCATTTCTTCGTTCCAACGATCGTGCAGGTGCCACTCTCTGAAAACGATTGGGGCCTCAGTGAACTGTTGGAATTCATGTTTGTCCTTTTTATGCAATTCGGTGAGTAGCCTTTGTTGGAGATAATGCAAATCGGAAGGCTGGCTGATGCTGGACATGTCTGCAGAGCCCAATCTAATGCAGGCAAGCATCTCGATGAACATAGGGTCTGTTTTTGCTCGTTCATTTTGAACGAGCTGTACAACATGTGTTAAAGACCTCCATAGAAATGCACCAAATAGTCGCCACTGAGATTTCACTGTTTCAAATGTACACCTTGTTAAGTTATTTACCACAGCATGTGAATATAATGCAGTACCATTTACAGGACAGAGCTGGGCCATATTGCCAGTGAAGATGACATTGACCCCACCAAAGGGCAGATCCTTTTTGGTCGGATCCCCAGCTTTGGCCAGACTAATTTGACTTGCAATGTCAGACAGAAGCTCTGCAGAGACCATCAAAACCTCATCCAAAACTAGATATGAAACATTGCACCAAATGTCCTGCAATTCATCCATGTCCATGTTATGCTCATTACAACCCTGCTGCTGACCTTTCCAGTCCTTGCTAAAGGAGCATGTGTTCATGAGTGTGAGTGCATGAATTGTGAAACCATCTATGAGGCAGGCCACACTACCCATTGGTGCACTCAACAGGATTTCTCAGGAACGTCCCTGTTGTGTAAACATGTCCACAATGGCTCTAATAAGGTGGCTCTTACCAGAGCCTGCAATACCCGTAATGAACATCAACATCTGTTCCAGATCGTGCTGCAACATATGCTCGATTATTATTGTGAAGGCATGTCTTTGCTCAGGATTGTCTTGCAAGGTCCACTTGGAAACCATCTCTGACACAAAACTTTGGATTTCACAGTCATTGGTTGTGTCCTCTGCAGACAGTCGCTCCCTTTGGACAGACTCTACAGAGAGAGAAGCCACATTCCCCTCCACAGTTGTATGTGGGTGTTTCCGGATCCTTGAGCTTTCATTGATATTTGACTCGTCCTCTTGTGAACATCTTTGAGGTCTCTTTCGCTTTCGCTGTGAAGTCATGTATGTATTGTGGAGTGTTATCTGATCCTCGAGATTAGCACTGACTTCCATAACCTGTCCCTCCACAGTATGGGATCGCCTGTTCGAACATTCCTGCCCACAAAGAGCACAAGACATAGAAATTATGTCCATTTCATTCTGAGGTGGCCCCACCATGCCATGCCCACCTGAATCGTCCGAAATCAATGCTTGCATGTCAACCTCGATTGCATAGTCCAAAGCAGAATCTTGAATGAGAGCTTCCCTCAACAGCTCAACATCATATTCATGTGGCTTCTGTACACAGAAACCTGTGGACGCATTGCCATGGGAAGTCTTTGTAGTATAATCCCCTCGCACAATGTCCCTCACGTCCTTACATTCCAATTCAATTAGGAAATTTGAGATAATCTGAGAGGACCATTTGGAGAAATGGTAAGTGTCAAATGCCTCCATCCAACAGGAATAATTCTGAAGCAACTCGGAAGGATTCTGCCAAGGTCGGAACAAAAGTAACATCACATGACAGAAATTCTCCATGTGGTAGTCCGATTTTCGTGGTAGAGGAATAGACTCCCCTAGCAGAACTGGCACGATGAAGGTGTTGCAAATGCAGAGTTTGTGCGTTGCAAGCTGCGGATGGGTGTCATTAACAAACCTTGCATGTAATCTATGAGAATATGCCAGGTGCTCTGTAGTTCCAAAGCAGGCTTCATCTGCGTTCCCTGTGCATTGTTTGGGTGCAGCCTCTCTGGAACTTGACAAATGCTTGACCTTCTGCATTTGCTCCAGAAACTGCCATAAACACATCCCCTCGAATGGAGGAGCTGTAGGTCGCATTAAATAATCAAGAGTGTCCAACACCACAGACAGTGAACCCCCAGTTGTATGTGCTGTGCATGTAGAGCCATAAAGATTCCCAGGACAATTGAGGGTGCTCCCTCTTTCGCAGTCACAATCACCATCAACGTGCCACTCATGTGCAATTGCGATATCCATGAATTCGTGAAAATGTACAGTGCGGAATTCATGAGCTGTATAATAATCTCCACCACCAATCAAGTAACTCATAACTTGTTGATGTGAGACCTCACACCTACCCATCATGGCATTAACTGTCTTCGTTAACAGATTTCATTCATGCACAGAAGACAAAGATTCGATGTCATTTGAGAATAGCTTCTGATGGCTGTCAATGGCTGTGTGGATGGCTTGAAGCCCCACATGAACCTGTAAATCGTTCTTGGTAATATAATTGCTGATGTAGTAAGTCAATGCTTTCGCTGCAACTCTGGAGCCCACACACTTGATATCCATATTACACTGCAGAAGAAACAAGGTAATGTCATTATAGTTGTTTATATGTGGATGAAGTTGACAAAGGACAATAGACTGCGTCTCTGGATTGATGGAGGACTGCATCCATATGGAACCATCAATTTGCATACAACAATTTTCATCCCTGGGCTCCTCTCCAGGCCGAAGATGTTTAAAACAAGTTGGTGTATGTTTGTGCCAGTTACATTCAATAGCAAGACATCGCATGAACTCCTGAAAGGCATCCATGAAAGCATCATCATCATGCTCTACAATCTGAGGGGGGAGTTGTAAATGAGCATCACGATCAACACCTTGTCATACAGGTTTGACAGGATTTGTTTCCATGGGATCAACACTATCAGGTGTCATTCCTGGCAGCTCGCATTTAATGAGATCCTCTAACCATTGGAAAAGCAGGCCTTCAAAATGTTCATTGTCCATTATCATTGACTGCAAACATTCTGGATTTGGATGGCCCTTGACCCACAGCAACATATGACAATGTAACATCCCTCTTCCCTGAGCTTCCACCATGCCATAGTACCCAGAGCATTTCCCAAACAGACCCACCCCTTTGTTGTATTTCACAATGATATCTATAAATCCTCGAATAACAACATCAAATGCCTTAGCTGCGGCAGTGGGATGTGAAGCAACAAAGACTGCTTGTTCATAAGCACTCAACTCACGCCACTGAGTAACCTCCATTCCACCATAAGAGCCAGTTCGGAAACTGGAAATTCTGCAGAAGTCCTTTGAATTGCAAAACTTACACAAATAAAGAAAGTTGATTAGGACAATGATTTCAGACTCAGATTGAAGCTCTGTTTGAAAACAACCTCTCCTTGATTGCTATGGATCTCGACTATTATGATTGTGATCTGGACCATCTTCGGCTCGCCTGGGTTTCTGTTGCATCTCTTGTAGCTCTTGCAACCCAATATACACTTGACACCCTTTCTCGCCCAATGCCTCCCAAGTCCTCTGGTCCAAAAGCTTTGTGGAACCCTGCAGAAGTTGATGCGCTCATCAAATACCTTCATTGCCATCGCTTTGAAGCAGGAGACAATGGGAACTTCAAATCTAATTTGTATACCTCTGCTGCTGCGCATATATCCGAATTCCTCACAGAAGGGCTGCCAAAAACTAGAGATATGGTGAAAAATAAGTGGGTCTCACATGTAAGCAACGTTGTCATTGTAATTGTCCAAGGATGCTGATTGCCTTGATCTTTAGATTCGGAGGATTTATCATGATATTGAGGGATATCGCCTCAAGTCTGGGTGTCATTGGGACAACACATGTGGGGCTGGAGTACAGGGCACATTTGATGAGCAGGTATTTGATGATTGTGTGAAGGTATTTTATCCGTCCAACATATTCATCGATGTTGAACTGATAAATATCTTCGTTCATATAGACTTTTCCCCAGATTCGTCCCTTCAAACAGTCTGGGTGGTAGTACTACAACCTTGTGGCTGACATAATCCCTAACAGTGGTGCACATGGTACCAATGCATTTACTCCAAGTACCTCCCAGATTGCTACCAGTTCTGTGGGCAACAACACTGAAAACCTGCCTGCACTTGATGGAGAACAACAAGAGACCAGCGCACCTCCCCCCCTGGAACCAACTGCTACCGACACCCCTGAACCTCCCCAGGGCATCTCTGAGTGGCGCAAGTCACTACCCAGGGACGATTTTGCCCTCCCCTCATCCCCTCCACATCCCATTCTTAGGACATCTGATGTGCAGTCCAGTGCAGCATCCCAACAGACCCAGCCCACCCCCAGCATTCCACCATCCAGTTTCGGGAGATCTGATGCACAATCCAGCATGTCCACCTCCACTTCACTATCCAGCTCCACAAAGTGCTCCCATATGACAATGGAAGGTGACAACGAAGCAACATCTGCATTCCCTTTTGCCAACACATCTGATATTTCTGTCTCCACTCCCAACAAGCATGTGCAACTTTCATTGGCCATGGACTCCACTAGGAGCTCCCATTCCCGCCATTCCAACAAAGTGCCTGGTGTGTCAGACCTGATGGCAGCAGGTCTTCAAGGCTCAATCAATTATCTGACATCATCAATCAACATGTTGCTGACCTCGGCTGTCGAGCAAGCTTCCACCACATGCACACGCACAATCCACTTACTTGATGGGGAAGACAAGGACTTTCCCTGGAATTTATGGGCATTTGTCCGATCTGCAATCGCCCAAAGCCTGGGCTTCGCTGATGTATATCTGACTACCCCCAACAAGGAAGATCACTTGGAGTATGTTGAGTTCAAGTACCAACTTAAGTTCAGGGTCAGTGGGAGTAAATAGTACTCGCATATGTAGCTTCCAATTATACTTTGTATCCATTGATTGTGGCATTTCCTTATTTTTTTTTGCTTCTTAAACATTGTGCGATGAAGAAAACAGATGTATAGCAGTAATAAGAGATGTGTGACAGTAAAAAAAACTACTACAAAGACATATCATCAGCGCTGCTTGCTGAACCACTGTCATCGTCCAATGATGCCATGTTGCCCTCATGAATCAGATCCTGGTAAGCATCCCACATTTGTTGCACAATCTGATCACACAGGGCACGAGCTGCATGCAGCGCATGCACATCAGTACTGTCAGTGTCTTCAGTTTCTGCCATTGATGCGTCCAATCCTCTGCCTCTGCCCTCCTGAACCTCATGATCTTCTCCCACCACAGGACCCTCATCAGTATCATAAGTGCAGATAAAATTGTGAATTGCACATAGTGCAGCTGGAATTCAGGCTTGGATTTGTATGTTGTATTCAGGACTGAGGAGGAGGATTCAAAAATGCCACTTGATCACACCAAAAATGTGCTCAATTACATTTCGAGTGGATGAATGGTGTAGGTTGAATAGTTCTTCCTTGTTTCTGGGCCTGCTCAGTTTAGCACAGTAATACTACACGTAGAAATGTTGCACGCACCTCAATTGTGTATGATGCCACTCAGCAAGGTGGTAGTGGATACCACAGTAGGGGACCAAGAGTTCCAGGTGGTGGGGGAAGCCGGCATCTGCAAGGAAATACTTACCCTCAGGAATGACCAAATCTTTTGAGCATGCATCTTGGTAAATGCATGCATCTGTTGCCAAACCCTCCCATCCAGTGATGGCATATGTGAACTTGAGTTTGAAGTTGCAGGCAAATAGGCAGTTTTGCAAGATGAAGCCTTTGCAATTGCAATAAGGTGCCTGGTCATTTGCTCCCAGCACAGCATGGATATGGCTTCCATCCAGTGCACCAATCACATCCTGGAAGAACAGCCAAAACCTTGGATCCTCTCTAATTCCAGACTGAACCTCATCCACAGCAGGCATGTGAACATACACATTGTAGAACAGCGACGAGGAAAAAATGAAAATGAATTTGCAGAAGTATCTGTATGAGCCAAACATCAGTTACAGGAGAACAATCAGTCTACTAAATGGATGTACTGAGAAATTGTGTTGTTCGAATGCTGAAAGTGCTCGCCGATGTGCCTGATAGATAGACCAGTGATGCTCGTGTATAGGAAGATCACCAGCTGTTCTTCGAGTGAAACGAATTGAGAATTTCCATGGCCCATCTCTTGAAGATGGCCCACAAGGAGTGCGAACACATTGGCATGTATGCCAAGTTCACATTGGATGCATTCCCAGTGACCAGTAAGAAGTTTGATGACCCAGCCTTCACCAGTAAGGGCCGAAGTATGGTATGGTTCTGGTCTCTTTCTGATCAGAGTGGCTTGTTGAGCGGTAGCACAAACGATGATGCTGACGATGAGACCCATATACTGGATCATGCGTTGTCAGCAAAGTTCCTCGAAGCCACTATCATCAACAGCCTCATCCATAATGACGATAAGCTGAGGCTGACATGATTCAAACTCAGAGCTGGCAACGATCCAGACAGCCAAACATACACAAACTATCAAAGACGGACTTCTGCAGAATTTCTGGTTTCTGAACTGGCTCTAATGAGTGATGAGGAAATTGGTTGTGTCATGTGGATTCAAGGTAAGAAAGAATGCAGGGGTGCCTAGTCACTGTGTCAAAGACCGGATTTCATTGCGACGACACAACTTATATCCATCACTACCAGGCAATGACCAACATATCACATTCAGTTCCTGAAACAAATGCAATGCCCTCTTCTCACCCACAGAGTCCATGTGCACCTTAGGATTCTGTTCCAATTTCTCAGCCAACAATATTATATTTGTCTCTGCCTCCTGGACATCATTCACAAGGCTGTGTCGCCATGCAGACAGTATGCAAAACACAGTGTTCTCACTCGTGGCCCGTTTCTGCAAAATGTTCCAACATATGAAGGGGAAAGTTGCGTCCCATGCAAAGGGGGAGTCAACCTGCTGCAGCAGATTTCTGCACTGACAATGAAATGAAATTTGTTGATCTGGACATCAAGCTGGATGGTTAAAGGCACCGATGCCCCATGGATCCAAGTGAGGAAAGACTGCAGTCATAAAGCCTGGCATGTTCTCATTCATCATCTCAGAACCTGTCTGACTCACTAGAAATTTTTTGTGACTCAGTGCATGAGCCAAAGCCATTGCCTTCATGGCTCACCATGAATGCTCGGAGTGATCACCATCTGTATAAGCAACCATCTCAGTAACCAGGTCAACTGCCAGTGCAGACCAGACTATTTGGTCATCAGCTCCCGCAGACTCGCTCCCATTCCAAAGGTGTGTTATCTCTATCCCTTGCAACACACCTGTATCCTCATCACCACCCACCAGTGATGCCAAATTCTCTGCACTAAAGGTGATGCCCCTTTCGGAATATCATTCATTATTTGATATTAACCACTCAATCATACATTTCACCCTAGCCCTGCTAACAAGCACCAGGGGAAACTTTCGCAGGGCATCCACACTTGGACGAAACATGCCACCTGCAAACACGACACAGACAGCCCCATGCAGATCACCTGGTGGTGGCGGGAGGACTTTTGACAATGCCATGGGGTCCTGAGGCAACAAAGCCACAACCCCTCTGTTGAAACACTGACTAGCTTCCTCCGGAACACACCCCCCTCAAATGCTTTTAGTTTGGTAATGATGAGTAATAACTGTAGCACAACAGGCTGCGACAAGCATTAACTCCAAAGAACTCGCAGACCCAATACTATCTTGAACCTCCTGCGGCAACTCCACATGCATGTAATATTGAAAGTTAGCCATTGCGTCCTTCGGTTGCAGGGGTGTCCTCACCATCAACAGCTTGTGACATGATAAGCACATCCATACATGCACAACGTCATGTAAACAATGCATCCCATGCGGACAAAGAATGGCCCCACTGTATTTTGCTAAATTGTATGTCTGAGGAAGACATGCCAGAGGTAACCAATCATTTCTCAAAACAGAAAGCATCTCTGTAGTTGGAAACACATCTACAAGATCCCTGCAGGAAACCATCTGAGCACACACAGCACAGTCGTCCTCTGCAAGGTGCTGTGGCGAGATGTTTTTTTGCCAATCTCGGATAATGTTGAGCTTCTCACTCATCATGACTATTGGCAGATAACTAGATCGCACTCATCCATCCATTGTTGTGTGCTGCCATTGGGCCTGCGTCTCCCCCCACTGAATAGCCCTGACATCTGCGAGATTTCTCTCTAATGAAACCACAGGTGAAAGTGCCGGTGCAAGGCACTGTCCATGCCTTGCAGTTTTTAGCTGTCAAAACACATACAATAGAGATGGACAACTTGTGCTACACTCATGACCATGAAGGGCATCCATGCAGACAAGATGTCGCAAATGTTGTTGCAAAAACAGGCCATGGTATTCTGCAATAGATTTAATAGCCTTCAATGTCAAGTAGGGGAACTGTTCCATGAACTCCTGGACAGAGGTTGCATGACAGACCAGCAGCAGTCCTCTAGGGTACATGGACCCTATGCTAAGATCATTGTGCTCTGTAATGCACTCCAACACATACTCACATCGCAAAAACTCGTAGCTCATAGCAACATCATCACTGACTCCAGCGATGTCTATACACAAGTGATGCACGTCACTGTCCATGACACGTAGCACAGTATGCCTGTAAGCAGTTTGCACAACGTTCTGAAATGTGACATACAAACCCCAACATTCCCAAAAACCCCCAACCCTCTCTTGCACATGACCAGAGTTAACAGTCTGGTATGATCGTAGATGACAAAGAGTTTGCAAACCTGGGCCTAACAGTGTCCAGGAATAATATTCAGGAGTTTGTCAAGAGTATCAATGCATGCATTCGGTATTAGGACTTGCAGAGAAAGTCCAGCGATGTTGACTAAGCGGAGTCACATGACCACTCTGTGTGTCATGGCCGCATGCACTCAAGTACTACATACTGATGACTCTAGTGTTGCAGGCTGTCTGCTCAAGATCATGACAATCAGATACAAAGAATGTGGTGAACAAGGTACCATATGGAAGCTACCATGACTATGAGCAGCAGTGACAGTGACAAGAGTGACAACAACAACACAAGCGATGGCAACAAGGACAAGGGCAACAATGGCAGTGGATGGTGCAATAGCAATGACAATGACTTCACTTAGCGCAGATCAACAGCCATACAAGATAGGGAGAGGCATTCTATGGAGACAAGGCATGAGGAGCGCAGGTTCTGGGCTCGATGGAGCAAAGGTTTGTTATGATTCCAGTATGTTTTACTTACAGCGTTTCTACACTAGGGAAAATGGGTATAGATGACAAAGAACGAAGGGCATCCAGATGATTGCGATACAAGGAATGATGATGACAGCAACAATGATTACACTGAGTGTGGACCGACATCCAGGCAAGATTGGATGTGCCATACTATGGAGACAAGGCATGAGGAGTGTAGGCACTGAGCTCAACAGCTCATGGGTTTGTTTTGATTTTGAGACATTTTACTTATGACTATCCTACTCTAGGGCAAACAGACATACACGACAAAGCATGACAGAGGTCCTCACAATCACAATTTGAGGGTCAATGATGGACTATGAATGAGTGACAGCAACAGCAAGAAGAGAAACAATGATGACTAGACTTAGTGCAGATTGATGGCCAAGTGAGATCGGATGTGCCACTTGATGGAATTGGGGCATGAGGAATGCAGATGGAGAGCCCAATGGCTCACAGGTTTGTTTAGATTTCAAAATGTTTTACTTACATCTATGCTATTCTAGGGCTGAAAGGTACCTACGATGAAGTGTGACCACAGTGCGAGAACCTATGAAGGATTATGAACATAAGGCACTTGGACATACCATGAAACAAGTGCAATGACTATGGTTCAATCTACAACAATGACCATTGAGGATACAAGAGCAAATGCAACAAGAGGGGGACATCAGGATCACACAGAACAAGCTCAATGGCTCAAATTTTCATTTTTACTTCAGGAAGTTGTACTCACACTGGCTGTGGCCTAGGGAAGGTAGCTGTCTATGACGAACAGCAACTGCAGTATGAAGAATGACAACAATGATGGTGTTTGACACAGATCAACAGCTGTGCGAGGCTGGAACAGCTGTTCAGTGGAGACGAAGTGTGAGGAGCGCAGGTACTGAGCCTGACAACTCAGTGGTTTGCTTTGGCTCCTGCATGTTCTACTTACATCCTTGTTGTTCTAGTGAATTCAGGCATCTACAATGAACCACAATCGCTATTCAAGAGTCCACAATGAACTGTGAACAAGGGTTGCAGGGAGGTACAGTGAATCAAGTGCAATGGCTATGGTTCGATCTACAACAGCAATTGTTGAGGATATGAGGTCTGGCAAGCGTGGATACTGAGCCTGATGGCTCTAGGGTTTGTTTTAGGTTCAGATTGTTTTACTTACAGCTACCCTACTATAGGAAAAATGGGTGTATGCAACAGAGAGTGTGAGCAATGATGCTGATACAGTGGCTCAAAAAAGTGTCCTGATGTTTGGTGATTTTGAAAGGGGTTGAGGTTTATGAGAGAGCCAATAGGAATTAGTTCAAACTCCTGCAGGACAAAAGGTAGCACTAACCGCTGCCTTGACAACAAGGGCTTGCTTATGTAATTTGGTTGTAAATGATTTGACTTGTTTGTGGGACAGCCCTGCCTCCCCAACAGTACTGGAGTTCTTTTGCTGAAGGTGGTGTCAACTCATTCCCTTGTGGAATTTTGCCTGTGCAGTACTCACCATTCTCCCTATGCCTTGAGAGTGTGAGCACTTGCATTTCACCTTCCTGCACTGTTTGCAAGATGCCTCTGGCTCCCCAATGCATGCAAGGTTCACCTGGGCACATGTCTCGCAGGGTTCATTGTCCCCAGCTGCATGAGGTCCCTTTGTGGATGGACCTGGTTCACCATCACCCTCGTCATCGTTGACATTGTCAGCCAGTTCATCCTCCTCACTGGTGGCCTGTGGAATTTTTGTTGAAGTCAGTGCATGTGCTTTGAGTTGTCAAGGACATAGAACACTGTGAGTCAAAGTGTGGAAAGCTGGTATAAACCAAACAAATCCAACACCAAAGAGCAAGTGGTGGTTTGCCTCTGCAGGACCCAGAGGGCAGAGAAACCTAAAGTGGGGGAATTTCAATGGCAGGTGCTCCTGGCACAAGTCATTGATGAGTTACACAGGAGAGGATGAACAAATGCTGATTGGATGGGGGATGCTGAACAAAGTAAAGGTGTTCAGCTGAAAGGACTTCTAGGATGATGGACTTTGATAAAATGTGCTCCTGGTGCAAGTCATTGATGAGTTATGCAGGAGTGGATGGATGACTAAGTGAGACTGCTGACTAAGAGTGGAGAAAGCTTCAGATAAATGATGGAGGCAGATAGACCCCTTTGTAGAGCCTCAACTACCAATGATACAAATGAAGACAGGTAGACTCTTCTGAATGAGCCTCAACTGTCAATGACAAGATAAGCACTGAACTGACTGCTGAGTGACTTCTGATTCACTTGTGGATTGCTTCTTGGGTAGCTAAGTACATGGGGGTTTATATACTGTGGGGGGAGCACAGCTTGTGACAAACAAGGCACAAATGCTTGGTAAGTAATGAGTAAGGACTGAGTAATCATGATGAGTAAGTGAGAAATGAAAAGTAAGCAAGCAAAGAGGATTGGTAAGTACAGTGGCTCAAAAAAGTGTCCCAATGTTTGGTGATTTTGGAAAGAGTTGGGATTTACGAGAGAGCCAATGGGAATTAGTTCAAACCCCTGCAGGACGAAAGGTAGTACTAACCATTGCCTTGACAACAAGGGCTTGCTTATGTAATTTGGTTGACATGGCACCAGGGTATAACCATTTTAAAATGACATGTCATTGGGACACTTTTTTGAGCATGATCTTGTCAGTCATTATTTAGTAAATAACATAAAGATTTGACAACTTCTGAGGGATTTTTTGCTTCAACCCTGACTGATTATGTAATGTACATAATCCTGAGCCATAAAAATGGCTTGGGTCCCACTCAGCTAACCCTACTTCACCATGAAATACATTTTTGCCTTTGCTAGAGCAAATATCCACCTTCTTTCTGAATCTGGCCTTTCTGCTCATCAAATCTCCTCCACAACTGGTCAGGGGAGCTCTACTGTGGCCAGGGTCATCAAAGAGTTCCAGCTAGATTAAGGAAAACCTCAAACTAGGACATCCTTACTGGCCTTCTTCTCCTGGCAGAGGAGAATATTCACCAGTATGACCTCTGGAAGAGCTGAAAATGCTGTCCAGGCTGCCCATATAATGTGTGTGGCTGTTCCCTCTCCTGTCACTTCCCAAACTGTTTGCAGTGTGCTCAATTCTGCATCCCTGAAGGTGATTGTCAAGCAGGAGATGCCACTCTTGTCTTGCAAGCATACACAACAGTGACTTGCCTTTGCTCTTAAGCACCAAAACTGGACTGTGGATGACTGCACTAGGGTCATCTGGTCAGTTGAGCCCAAGATCAATAGTATTGGTCCAGATGGAAGGAAATTTGTGTGGAAAATGGTAGGGAAGTGTCTGCAGGATAATTCTCCTGCTTGACTACAGCCTTCAAGGATGCAGAATTGAGCACACTGCAAACAATTTGGGAAGTGACAGGAGAGGGAACAGCCACACACATTATATGGGCAGCCTGGACAGCATTTTCAGCTCTTCCAGAGGCCATACTGGTGAATATTCTCCTCTGCCAGGAGAAGAAGGCCAGTAAGGATGTCCTAGTTTGAGGTTTTCCTTAATCTAGCTGGAACTCTTTGATGACCCTGGCCACAGTAGAGCTCCCCTGACCAGTTGTGGAGGAGATTTGATGAGCAGAAAGGCCAGATTCAGAAAGAAGGTGGATATTTGCTCTAGCAAAGGCAAAAATGCATTTCATGGTGAAGTAGGGTTAGCTGAGTGGGACCCAAGCCATTTTTATGGCTCAGGATTATGTACATTACATAATCAGTCAGGGTTGAAGCAAAAAATCCCTCAGAAGTTGTCAAATCTTTATGTTATTTACTAAATAATGACTGACAAGATCATGCTCAAAAAAGTGTCCCAATGACATGTCATTTTAAAATGGTTATACCCTGGTGCCATGTCAACCAAATTACATAAGCAAGCCCTTGTTGTCAAGGCAACGGTTAGTACTACCTTTCGTCTTGCAGGAGTTTGAACTAATTCCTATTGGCGCTCTCATAAATCTCAACTCTTTCCAAAATCACCAAACATTGGGACACTTTTTTGAGCCACTGTATTGGCAATGAACAAGTCAAGGGTAGTCAAAATATCACAGAATGAGTCAAATGGAGTCAGAAACCAAGTAAGTGCACTGATATCACATTAGGGGGTGGTGATGCAAGTTAGATCTCAGTGGAGACATCTCTAGATCCAAAGATGGCATGACAGATGGATGGTGTTTCCAGATAGGGAAGTATTAATTCCAGAATTGAAGGGCATGAGTCAGGCACCAAAGGGGGCCAGGGTGTTAGGGGTCTGTGGGGCAACAGGAGCATACACAATCATGTCTCCCACCCTTTCATCCTCTCAGCAAAGTTAACAAAAACTTCATGAATGGGGCTCTGAAGGAGGAGGAGGAGAAGGGGGGATGTCTTCTGCTGGATCTTGCAGTAAGAAGGCAAGATGCATGTCATACTTGTCATGGATGCGATCAGGGAGGCTGGAGAACAGTAGACTATGCTGCAGCTGTCACAATGTGGGAAGAATGATGGACAAGATTGGAATAAAGACAGTGCAGAGAGCAGGGAGGAACAATCCATATGCTTCATCAACTGGGGAGACCAAAACAACCACATAAGACCTTTCTAACCAAGTGACAGACCTGAGGTGACCAAAGAATGTCCTTCTGGAAGTCATACTGATGAGAAGAACATGCTGACCAAGCTGCATGGGATGAGATGGGGCTGACAATGACAGGATGAACCAGGGGGCTTCAGGATGGAAGCTGGTGGGAATGCCTGGCAGATATATGTAGCCACTGTCTCTGGCAAATGAGACAAGTGAGATGATCAACAAAGAGGCAGCCATGATTGATGGACTTAGTGAAATGAGCATCTGATGGATGGAGTGCTGTAGAAATGTGTAGGGTGTGAGGATCCTCTCCAAATTTGGAAGGAAGAATTGTGGGGCTGAGCACTTTAAGTGAGTGTGAGAACAGAGTCGATATCTTTGGAAATGGTGGAGATATGATGACAACCAGAATGCCATACACAGGCACTAAAAACCTTTAACGCATGCTTAACTCACTTCCTCTTTTCTTTCTAGCACTGACGACTCATTCTTGTGTGAAGGATGACTGTTAATGTCTGGCAGTCTTTCTATGCATGAGGCCTTTAGTCTTCATCTGCATGCATGGGCATTATGTGCAACTCATCAATGACTTAGGCAGAGTCAGCTGTAACCATGTCCACAACACCTTTGGTGTGTGACAATGCACCTTCTGCTTCCCTTTTCCCTTTCTCATGCTACCAGAGCCCTCCCCTGTCAAGCATGCAGCTCCTCTTGATGGGTGCCCTTCGGTGTCTTCTGGTCCATGTTCTTGGCCCTCACCTCTTGCTGCTTGGCCCTGGGTGTGCATGGACAGTGTGTTACGTTTCACCCCTAACTTTTCCTCTTCTGTTGTACGTTTACTTTACTTTTGATCTGTTGGACTCAGTTTCCTTTTAGAGCCGTCTTCTCTCTGATCCAATGGCTCTCTATTTCCACCACTGGCATTACTAGCTCGTTACATGCTTAGGACATGTGTCGTCATTGTTCAACCAATGGTGTAGTTACCTCTAGTACATGAGGATGCCTCATGGTCCTCCTCTTGTAGTATTTAGGTCGCCAGCTCAAGTCCTGGAGACCCAGACTTGAGCTGCTCAATCATATGCAGCGTTCTCAGAACTTCGCCCTCAGTGTCCCTAACAAGGACCACTCTTACTGGCGTCGCCCTAAAATCCTCTGTCGTTTACAGAGGTTACTACAGCCATCTGCTTAGTAGAAACCACAGTCTGCGTTTGAGCTCTCCCTACGTCTTGACTTCGGTCGAGCATAACAAAAGCTCAAGTCTACAGCCTTTGGCCAAAATGGTCACTGCTTAGTGCACCACCACAAACCCCCGAAACAACTGATGTTGGGCGCCGTTGCAACCCACTTGCGAAGAATCGTCATCTGATGAAGAACAGGAGAGCACTGTCACAGACACCTCCTCCAACGAACCCGAACAACTGGATAGAGGCTTTACCTCTGGAATCCTCTCGAACCTCTTCACCCAGTCCCTCGCTTCACTTGGTACACTGATCCCACCTGTACCTGCCACACTTCCTACACCCCTGATCCCACCACCAAATATGATGTCTGGTTCATCATCAAAGGGAACGACTGCCGCCTCTGGAGTCAAACCCACCGAACTGAAGATTGGTGCTCCAACTGATTTTGATGGAGACCAAAAGAATGCCATGAGCTGGCTATACTCCATACAGACCTATCTCTTGGTCAACAAAGAACTGTATGACACTGACACCAAGAAGGTGGTCTACGCCTTGTCATACATGAAGAAAGGCATCGCCCGTTCTTGGGCTGCCACCTACCAGAAAATAGCTCTGGAAAAAACCAATCCGAGCTTTGGAACCTTCACTGATTTTGTAAAAAAATTTAAGGAATCGTTCACCTCCGCTGACACCGCTGGAACCGCAATCGCCAAACTGCGGACCCTGAAACAAAAGGATTCGGTGGAGCAGTATATCATGGATTTCCGAACCGCCGCCGCCGACTCTACCATCATGGAAGACGTCGCCTTGATTGAGTTCTTCTCACAAGGACTCAAACCTTTCATCGCGAACAGGATTCACATGATGGAAACCACTCCCACCAAGATTACTGAGTGGTACACCCAAGCACAAAAGTTTGATGCCAAGTGGAGGAAGGTGAATGAATTCTCTGTGAAGAAGGAAAAGAAAACGTTCCACCCTAGGAACAATTTTGCTGAAGAAAAAGATCCAAACGCTATGGACGTGGATGGAGTGAGACTCTCCAAAGAAGAACGAGACCGTCACATCAAAGAAGGAAGATGTTTCGGTTGTGGAAACAAGGGACATCTCTCCCGAGAATGTCCAGACAAGTGGAAAACTCCCCAGAAGAAAGTAAAGAAAATCCGCAAAATTGTGGAGGTAGAAGAAAGCGAAGATGAAGAAAAAGTCGCTGGTCCATCCATTGCTCTGGTGAACATTGCTAGAGCCCTTGGAAAGGATTTTTAAATGGGAACTCTGCGTTGACGCCAGATGTTCCCCAAACTAAGGACAGTTTAGTTTCTGTTGCGCCTGTACTTGTAACGTCTACACCGGAACGTACTATGCAGATCCCCATCTCCCTTTATGCATCAGAAACTACCCTGAAAGTCGTCAACACTACCACTCTAGTTGACTCCAGAGCGGAAATCTCTTGTATTGATTGGGGTTTTGTGCGAAAACACCGAATCCCCACTCAATGCCTCACCAAACCCATCCTCGCTAAAAATGCTGATGGAACCCAGAACTCAAAAGGAAGAATACTGTTTTCCGCCACTCTCTATTTTAAGGTTGAAGGACTCGTCCACCAAGCCTTTTTCCATGTCATCAACTGTGGAATGGAAAACATCATTCTGGGTCTCCCCTGGCTTCAAGAAAACAACCCGGTTGTAGACTGGAGAATGGGCACATTGTCTATCGACAAGAAAACCGATAGATCAAAAGAATTGAGACGCAACATCTTTTCCGTTGCCATCGAAGAACCAACCGTGAACCTTGTATCCCCTGCTGAAAAGAAAGGGATAAACAAGTTCATGGACTATGAAGAACCAGAAGATGAAACCATCCGAGCGCACTTCATGATGTCGGTTGGGAAACTCATCGAAGAAGCCAAGAAGATCAACCCCAATAATAGTCTTCTTCGAAAAATCACCACAGCTACAGAATTAGCCCAAGAAGAACACAGAAAGAAACTGAAGGCTGTCCTCCCTAAGGACTATGAAGACTTTGCCTCGGTTTTCGAGAAACCATCTGATGGGGTCTTACCCCCATTGCAACCATACAATCATGCCATAAACCTTGTAGAGGACTTTGTCCCCAAGGTGGCCAAGGCTTATCTGCTCTCTCCCTCGGAGTGAGAATCCGCTGAAAAGTTTATCGAGGAAAACCTTCGAGAAGGAAAGATCCGTCCCTCGAAGTCTCCCCAAGCTGCCCCCTTCTTCTTCATTGGGAAGAAAGATGGTTCCCTAC
Organism: Pisolithus tinctorius; assembly: GCA_024663395.1. Classification (NCBI taxonomy): domain Eukaryota; kingdom Fungi; phylum Basidiomycota; class Agaricomycetes; order Boletales; family Pisolithaceae; genus Pisolithus; species Pisolithus tinctorius. The sequence continues at coordinate 34,948 of JANFAH010000133.1, forward strand.
GTCCCTGCCAAGACTACAGGTACCTGAACAAGAATACTGTGAAGGATGCATATCCCCTTCCCCTCATCTCAGACCTCGTGGACAAACTGAAAGGAGCCTCTATCTTCACAAAGATGGATGTCAGATCCAGCTACAACAATGTTCGGATTAAAGAAGGAGACCAATGGAAGGCCACTTTCATCACACACAAAGGTCTCTTTGAACCAACCGTCATGTTCTTTGGGCTGTGCAATTCTCCCGCCACCTTCCAGCGATTCATGCATGACTCTTTCAGAGATATGATCGCTGAAGGATGGTTAGTTGTCTATATGGATGACCTACTCATCTTCTCTACCGATCCCGAAGAACACAAACAAAGAACCCGTCATGTCCTCGAAAGGATGAGAGAACTCTCTCTCCCCCTGAAACTGGAAAAATGTCACTTTGATCTGACCAAGGTCGAGTACCTAGGGATGATCATTAAAGAAAACACCGTCACCATGGATCCCATTAAGGTCCAGGGCATTGCTGAATGGCCTGTCCCAAAAAAGGTCAAAGACATGCGATCCTTTTTAGGATTCGCAAACTTCTATAGGAGATTCGTCCCCTATTACTCTGATATCGCCCGACCCCTTATTGATCTAACCAAGAAAACGGTCACTTGGGAATGGTCGAAGAAATGCCAGACCACTTTTGAACTCCTAAAAAGGATATTCATGGCACAACCGACCCTCCGAATGCCCGACATTTCTTGGCCATTCACAATCTCTACCAATGCATCCAAGTATGCAACTGGAGGTATTCTCCTCCAGGAAGATTCAAATGGTCAATGGCAACCCTGTGCTTTCATATCTCAGTCGTTCAACCCTGCAGAGAGAAACTACGACATCTTCGACAGAGAGTTACTAGGGGTCATCAGAGGCTTGAAGGCCTGGAGACACTACCTCCATGGATCTCCTTTCCCTGTCAAGGTCTTCACAGACCACAAAAATCTGACATACTTCAAGTCACCTCAGAATCTAAATCGTCGCCAGGCCCGCTGGCTCCTTGACCTCGCAGACTTCAATCTGCAGCTAGAACATGTCCCAGGAAAAGACCTGGCTGCACCCGATGCACTCTCCCGCTGACCTGACCACATCCCTGATGATGATGATGATGACAATAAAGGAGTCACCCTCCTCCCGCAAACCTTGTTCGTCAATCTCATTGACGCAAATCTCACCCAGAAAGTCGAGTCGTCTTCCATGAAGGACCCTGTTGTCCAGACGGCGCTTTGGGCCATCGAAAACATTGATATGCCACTTCCGTTTAAGTCTCACCTCTCTGACTGGAAGTTCGACAATGGCATACTACTTTACAAAGATCGGGTGTACATCCCCGATGACCCTGTCCTCTGATGGACTGTTGTGTCCAACCACCATGACCACCCCTCTGCCGGACACCCTGGTGTCCTGAAGACCCGACAACTCGTTTCATCCGAATTCTGGTGGCCTGGACTTGCGTCTTTCGTCCGGAAATATGTCGAAGGCTGTGCTACATGCCAGCAAAACAAGATTAACACACACCCAACAATGCCACCCCTTACGCCTATCCCCTCCACCTCGACCCACCCCTTCCAACAGATCTCTTGCGATCTGATCACCGACCTGCCTGTTTCTAATGGCTATGATTCCCTTTTGGTCGTGGTAGACCATGGGCTTACAAAGGGAGTAATCTTAACACCAACCAAGAAAACTGCCTCTGCTGCTGATATTGTGGCGTTGTTTTTCAAGAAAGTCTACTCCTGCTTCAGGTTGTATGACAAAATCATATCTGATTGAGGCCCTCAGTTTGCCTCCACCTTTGCAAAAGAACTCGCTTCCCTTTTGGGATACTCCCTTGCCTTGTCAACGGCATATCACCCACAAACTGACAGAGAGACTGAATGAGTAAACCAAGAGATCGAGACCTATCTCCACATCTTCTGCCAAAACGACCCCACCTCATGGGTAAACAACCTCCCCATGGCAGAATTTGCGCACAATCACCACCCACACTCTGTCACCCATCAATCTCCATTCTATCTCATGTATGGATACGAGCCGAAACCACTTCCGTCCCTGATTGCGGAAACCCATCTTCCCGCCGCCGAGTCTAGACTCAATGAACTCCGAAAAGCTAGAGAGGAGGCCCTAGCAGCCCATGACCTAGCAAGAAAAACGATGAAAGACCGCTCATCACGACCCTTCACCCCGTTCCAGAAGGGTGATAAGGTTTGGCTAGAAGCACGCAATTTGAAATGCTCCTATGAAAATAGGAAGCTTGCACCCAAGTGAGAAGGACCCTTCACTATCTCCGACGTCCTATCTCCCATTACGTATTGCCTCATGATTCCCTCACGATGGAAGATTCATAACGTCTTCCACACTTCTCTCCTATCGCCCTATCGTGAAAATGACGTTCACAGACCGAACTTCCCAGCTCCTCCGCCTGACCTTATCAACAAGGAGGAAGAGTACGAGGTTGAGGCGATAGTCAACCACAAGAGGTCTGGCCACGGACACGCCTTTTTAATCAAGTGGAAAGGCTACCCCTCTTCCAAAAACTCATGGCAGAAAGAGTCACACCTTGAACATGCGGATGATACGCTCTCTGCTTATAAAAAATGCTTCCCAAAGGACTTTCCCCCTCAGAAACAATCCACTCGATGTTCCACCCATACCATCAGAAACATTACTCTTGAAATGCCTCCTCGTTGCTACACCTACCCCTGAGAGCCTTCTCGCCACCACACTCTGTTTGCCCATCAGCAATGACAACCCGCTAGCAATCAGATGATTGCCTCATACCGACTCTTCATCGCCGACCCTGCGGTTCTCAGCACTGTCTATCATGAAGTGGATGAGAACTCTCCACTTGACCTTGTATACCACGCCACCATCCAAGCCCTTTGGCTTGAGGAACTTTCCCACTATGTCAATCGCCAAAACCCCCTTCTGTCCCCCGCCCGCACCATTCTAAATGAAATCGCCGTTCAGCAGGTCCCCCTTTTACTTAGACTTTTCAATGTCCTTGGAGGCGCAGACCTCATCTACAACGTCCGTCAATATCCTATGCTAATCACTCCCCCTCCTCCTGGGTCTAGAAGACCCTCGACTGCAACCTCCCCTCCGGTTTCCTCCATGTTGTCCTCCCCTCCGGCATTGTCGCCATCATCGTCCTCCCACTCTTCCCGCTCTCTCCGAAGAGCCGACAGACCTTGCACCTGCTGCTTGTCAGGCCCTAATCCTCAGCCTTGCGAGTCTCACAGTTCGCCATCTGAGGTGGACCCTGAGATGGCCTTTGGCGTCTCCCGTGCTGAACTTGACTACACATTAAATATCATCGAAACCCTTGCTCAGTTGCCACCAACTCCTGTGCTAAACGCAATGATGGAGTTCGATAGACCCCTTACTCCATCCGATCCACACTATTGTCAAGCATGTTACGTCTGTCGCTGCCTTGGCCATATCCACGTCAACTGTGGACAGTATGAATGTCTCCTTTGTCACACCACTCGTCCCAGGCATACTCAGGTCCAATGCCCTTCTATACGCCCTCGTCGTCCTTTACAGGACAGGATAGCTACCCCCACCCTGGTAGATGATCATACCCTCGTTGGGAGTGAGGATAATGACTTGTGCAGCAATGATTTTGACTTTGATGACTCTGCCATCAGCAACATGACTGGAGAACCCTATGGAGAGTAGTTGAAGTCAGGGACTTCAACACTTAGAGAGGGGGTAATGTTATGTTTCACCCCTAACTTTTCCTCTTCTGTTGTACATTTACTTTACTTTTGATCTGTTGGACTCAGTTTCCTTTTAGAGCCGTCTTCTCTCTGATCCAATGGCTCTCTATTTCCACCACTGGCATTACTAGCTCGTTACATGCTTAGGACATGTGTTGTCGTTGTTCAACCAATGGCATAGTTACCTCTAGTACATGAGGACACCTCATGGTCCTCCTCTTGTAGTATTTAGGTCGCTGGCTCAAGTCCTGGAGACCCAGACTTGAGCTGCTCAATCATACGCAGTGTTCTCAGAACTTCGCCCTCAGTGTCCCTAACAAGGACCACTCTTACTGGCATTGCCCTAAAATCCTCTGTCATTTACAGAGGTTACTACAGCTGTCTGCTTAGTAGAAACCACAGTCTGTGTTTGAGCTCTCCCTACATCTTGACTTCGGTCGAGCGTAACACAGTGCCTTAGCCAATCTCTCAGCCTCCAACCATGTTCTCTCCTCTACCCACTCCTGGTAGTCCTCAAAAAGATCATCAACATTGAATCTGTGCTGCCCTTCTGGCTGCCAGAGATCTGCTATTGCTATCACCACTGGGATCACCTTGTTCTGCCATATTGCAGATTCCTCGGTCATGTTGCATAGGTTGGCATCGTGCACCTTTGGGATGGAGATCTTGTTCTCATCAATGTACTTCCACCATGAGTAGATCCCAGCCTGGGGATTGGTCAGTGCATTGTGTTGCATGGGCTCTAGTGCACTTACCCAAGTCTGGTCCCAGTCCTCCACCCACTCGTATATCACCTCTAAGCTCTCCTTGGGCCATGGCACTGTGTTGATTAGCACCCTAACATGCCTTAATGCTGCTGACAGCGAGGTGATGGCCTGGTCCCTCATGCTGCAAACCGGTTGTGCATCATGGATTGAGTAGGCTTGCATGGCATAGGCTGTGTATGGGCTTGGGTAGTGGATGCAGTGTAGGGAACAAGTTTGAGTTCCCTAGGAGAAGCTGTCTGAGTCAAGAGTTCAGGGGTGGGGAGTTTTCTTTTTGTTTTATTTCCTTCTTTTGTTTTTCATGTTTGTACCACTGGACTTAGTGGCAAGCAGCCATGTTGCTGACTAAGCGCATGTGCTGTGTTTGCATGAGTTCAGTTTACCATACAAGCAGTTCATGTCACAGGCCCTCAGTAGTAGGGTGATTTTGTCTTGCATTTTGGCATGTTTTCAAAGTTAGAATTGTTACTTTGGGGAGTACCCAAAGGGCCAGGAGGACTGGCAAGAGCTATTAGACAGACAGAGCTAAGTCTGCATTTCTAGTTCGCATTTTTTACATTTTACTACTTCTTCTTTTCTCAAAACAGGACCTCCCTTTTGGGTTGAGTGCAAATCTCGCCCATCACTGATGTTTACTAATTCTGGGTATAACTTCATATTACCTATTCCTACAGCAGATGTAACTGGGGAGTGGGAGTTTGATGAGTGGTGAGCCACCTTCTGGGCAGGTTTAAATTCCACAGGGCTATCTCATACAATGTGGAATGCCCTTCTGCACAAGGCAGAATTCTGACCTTGTGCCATCATTGTTACATAACGTCTGCTGAAATTCCACTCGTCTCTGTCACATCTTGGTTCAGTCTGACTGAGGTTGGTCAGCATTTGAAGTCTCCGGGAGGTGTAGGGAGCCATATACTCCCTGATGCTGGAACAGGAATCTGTCTCTGAATTCCACAGGCCTCTATGACAAACCCATTTTGGAATTTTTCCTGCTTGTGTTTTCATGTTTCCTCCCAACCCCTGTTGCCTTTGGAGTTTTTTACCAACCTCCCACATGTCACTCAGTCATCAAAATGCTGATCTGAAAATTCCACACTCATGCAGAGTCATCTAGGATTCAGTAGCTGTGCCACCGCTGTGAGTCAAAGTGAGGTTCAGTGGTGGAAACCAACCAAAACCAACACAAAAGACAAAAAGAGCGAGTGGTGGTGTGCCTATGTGGTACCTAGATGGTAGAACCTTTGATTTGGGAGGGTTTTTGCAAACTACAACACTCAATGACAAGTGCAGAGGGTTGGGGGTGCTCCTGACAAAGAGGGAGCAAGAATGTGATAGATTGCGATGGGGTAGACTGCTGGCAGCCTACAGATGGGTGGATGATGACTTAATTCGACATCCTAGGCTGCACTGAGCTCAGGAAGGGCTTGGAGCAAAGTATATTGATAATAGATGATGATAAGTGAAGTAGACGATAGCTAGACCCTTAATAAAGTCTCAACTATTGAAGCTGATGAATGATTTACTGAGAGATGATGAAATGCGAGCAAGAGGGGCTCTCTGATGTCTTCTTCTTTTAGCTATCTAAGTACAGTGATTTATATACAGTACAGGGGCATTGCCTATGGCAAACAAGGTGCAAACACTTGATAAGTGATTGGTAACTGATAAGTAAGGAATGTAAGCGATGGGTAATCATCTTGGAAAGCATTGGTAAACATTGGTAAGGATAAGTAAGCCAAAAAGCAAAGAATCAGTAAGCAAAGTCAAAAGATTGGTAAGTATTGGCAATAGGTGAGTCAAGGACAGTCAGAATGTCAGAGTATGAGTCAAGTAATGTGAGGAACTGGGAAAGCACACTGGAATCACATTAGGGGGAGGCTGTGCATGTCACATCTTGAAGAGATCTCCTTTGGGCCAAAGTGGGATGACAGAGAGGCAGCACTGATCTGATACCGATACAGTACATCCAAAAGTGGACAGGGTGAGTCAGATGTCAATAGGGGTCAAGCTTTGGGGGTCTGTGGGGTGACAGGAGCATAGGGGATCACAACTTTCCCCCCCAAACCATCCTCTCAGTGAAGCAAATAAAACTTCATGAATGAGGCTCTGATGGAAGAGAGGCTGAAGGGGGAGCATCTTCTGCTGTATCTTGCAATAAGGAGGCAAGATGTGCATCATACTCGTCATGGATGTGATCAGGGAGAGTAGAGAACAGTAGATTATACTGTAGCTGTTGCAATTTTGGGAGAATGATGGATGAGACTGGTATGAAGATGTTGCAGGGAGCAGGGAGGAAGGATCCATATGCTTCTTGGACTGGAGAGACTGAAATGACCACATAAGACCTTTCCAAGTGAATGACAGACCTGAGGTGACCAAAGAACATCCTCCTAGAGGTCATGCTGCCAAAAAGAATGCGCTGTCCAAGCTGGATGGGCTGAGAGGGGGCAGATGAGGATGGGATGTACCAGGATGCTTCAGGATGGAAGCTGGTAGGAACTCCTGGTAGATATATGTAGCCATGGTCCCTAGCAAAGGGGACAAGCAAAATGATTGATGTGGAGGCAGCCATATCAGAAGAATTAGCGAAATGAGCAGCTTTTGGAGGGAGTGCTGTAGAAACATGTGGAGTGTGCAAATCCTTTCCAATTTTGGAAGGTAGGATCGCATGGCTGAGCACTACAAGCGAGTGTGGGAATGGTTTCAGTATCTGCAGAAATGGCGGAGATATGTCAAAAATTGGAATGCCATACACGGGCGCTTAAGAATTTTGACCAGCACTTAACTCGCTCCCTTCTTTTTCTTTGGCATTTTTTTTTTTTTTTTCTGAATTAAAGTGCTTTGAGGGTGTGTCTACCCTATGCTGCACTATTCTACCTTAGTTAATGATCTAGCAGAGGCCCCCTGTGGCCTACCACACCTTACCAGTGAGTGAATGCCCTAATGGCAGAACCTTCGGTTCCCCATTAGTCCTCCGTTCCCGCCAGCCGTTTTAGACACTCCGCTTTTTCGGTAAGGGTGGTTTAGTACTTCGGCTAGACGAGTAACTCTAACTACACTTAGTCGACTGCCATGTGGGCGTCGGTTTTGGGTTACGAGCATGTTCTTACATGTCCAGTTGGATGGGGCTGTCATGACATTATACTGCGCGGTGTGGCGAGGGAGTGGGTTGTCAGTTAACATGTGAACGGTTGGAGTGTGGGATTGGGGAGCTATCAAGGTGAGGTGGGAGGGTGTGACTGGTGGGTTTGTAGCATGTGTTTTGTGTGTGCGGGGGGGAGAGTAGGAAGGGTGGGGGTTTGGGGAATGGGTGTGGTGTGAGGGCGTTTGATGGTGTATGTGTGGTTATAGCTGGTTTCGTGTTTATTGTTGAATGTTTCCTGTGGTTTTGCATTATCTTACATCATGTTCAAGTGTATGTACCTCACCGAGTACGTGATGAAAGCGTTTGGTGGCATCTACATATTTGAGAAGGTGTGGACAGGCTTTTGGGTTGGACAGTAGGAACGACAGGGAGGTAGCGTCTCTTCCTAGGGCTCTTTGCATGACGTACCACTCCCTGTCATATCTGGGACACTGGAATAGGAAATGATGCACGCTTTCCAAACTAGTCCTCCTGCATTGGAGGCAGGTGGGGGTGTTGCTTTGTTTGAGTCGGTGTAAGTGTTTGTTGAGTGGTGCGTGGCCTGTGCAGAGGTGCATGTAGAGGCTCATTTGTTTCTTGGGCAGGGAGGCGGCTAGTTTCACGAACAAGTTTTTGGGTAGGAATGGATCGATGCTGGTTGTTTTGTCATACCGGGGGGACTTGTTCCAGATTTGGGACCATAGGGTCTCCAGTCTCGCATTGTGCAGCTGCTTGAGGGTGGCCACACTATGGGGTAGGTTTTTCCTTAGCACTGGTGGAAGCGCTTGTGGACGGCTGGTGAAATTAGGTCCTTTTGCTGCTATTTTTGCCTCTTCATCTGTGAGTTCATTGCCTTCTACTTTCATGTGGCCTGCTATCCACCGCAGTGTGATGCTTTTCCTTGCTAAGCATTCTTTGGTGGTGATTTCTTGGATTGCCAATCTGAGGTGCGTTAGTAGATAGTGTCCTGTTTTCGCTAGTGGTTGCTCACTCGATTTGATCACTGCCTGGTTGTCAGCTAGTATGGTGGCTGGGAACATAACTTCCTCCTTGGTTGCAAGGAGGTGCACTGCGAGCAGCATTGCTGCCACCTCCGCCTCGAACACTGTGTGTTGCGAGGCACTTCCCAAGTGGTACCGCAGCATGGTTACATGTTGGCGGTCTACGTACAAGACCACTGCCACCCCTACACCCTCCTCCATGCTTGATCCATCAGTGAAGATTAGCATGCGGTCTCTTATTCTTGCTAGGTCTTCAATTGCTTCTTTTTTGTTGGGTGCTATGACAGTTGCATGTGACAGGCGTTCCATTGGTGGGGTTGGATACAGGAGGATAGTTTCGATTTGCCTGGGATTGACGTTTAGGTCATGTGTCAGACGGTGGAGTGCTGTTCAGTGGCACTTGACGTTAGTCCTGGCTGTTTTGCTGACGTGTATGTGGAGAGGGTGTTCGCTTGGTAGTGTCGAGAGTCTGAGCGATGCTTTGTATAGCGTATGCTGTATAAGGAGTGATGCAGGGGGGATGTGTGTGTGTGCTAGCAAGGTGTCAGTGGGGGTGGTCCTCATGGCACCCATGATTGCTATGGCTGCTGCTCTTTGAACTGAGAGGAGATGGTTAGTTATACCTTTTGACCCTCTTGTTCTGGCGTTGTGATCTCTGGTATATGTTGGCTGGATCCATACTGGTGCAGCATACATCATCTTCGGTACTACCACTGTTTGGTAGAGTTGCCGCATGAGCTTCATCGGTATTCCCCATGATGTCGCAGATATTCTTCTAAGCAGTAGGGCTTGTTTCATGCCCTTCGCTATTGTGTGGGCCGCCTGTGTTTTCCATCTCAATTTTTGGTTGAGAATTACGCCTAGGAACCTGTGGGTCGTCGTGGGTGTTATTGTTGCACCTCTTATTGTTAGCGGGGGTTTGGGCTTGTTTCTGTTGAGCGTGAAGTCCATTAGTGCAAATTTACTTGTCTCAAAACATGAGTTGTGTTTCTCTGACCAGTCGAAGCCTCCTTCCTCCCGTTCCATCATGTCGGATAATGTCAAGTGGGTGTCTTCGAAGTTCTTGCCAATGGCGATGAATGCCATATCATCCACGAAGGCTAGGGTTAGTTCTTTTTTACCTTTTGCCGTTTCCACTAAGTCCACGCTGTAGATGACATATAGGATCATCAATAGGGGGTCTCCTTGTCCTATGCCGTTCTTGATGTGGAACCAGTTTGACTCGTAGTCGTCAAAGCATAGTTTCATCTTCCTGTTTGTTAGTAAGCGCTCCATATAGTGGACTATGTCCGGGGGAAGTCGTCTTTTTCTCATATTGTGTAAGAGTTGGTCTGTGACTGCATTGGGGAATGCACCTTCTATGTCCAGGAACAGCACGGATACTACTTTTCTTTGTCTCCATGCGTGCTGTATGGTTGTCTTGAGTAGTAGTAGCGAGTCCTCTGTCGATCATCCTGGTCTGCCACCAAAGTGAGTTGCTGGGAGTAGTTGGTGCTTTTCCAGTATGTATGATGTCCGTTCTGCTACTATTGCTGATAGTAGCTTTGCCGTGGTGTTGAGTAGCGCTATTGGTCGGTAGGCTTTTGGCGTCAAGTAGTCAGGCTTGCCTGGTTTTCTGAGTATGATTGTGGTGGATTCCCTCCAGGGGTCGTAGTATGTCCGCAGGGTGAATACTGCATTGAAAGAGTGTAGTAAGTAATCGAGTAGTAGCAGAGATTTCTGAAACACGATATTGGCTACACCGTCTGGTCCTGGCACTTTGTAGGGGTTGAGGTTCTTGACAGTGCGGGTGAGCTGATCCTTTGTGATGGGGTCCCACATTGTTGCTGGTTCCGGGTAATCGTAGTTTTGCGGTACCGACAATTGGATCGGGGGTGGTGGAAATAACATCTGTGCGAACATTTTGCTTTTGTCTTCGTTGGAGCTGGCCAGGGTCTCGTTGCTGTCCTCGCTGGTCTTTTTGAGAGTCGGTATTCTGGCTTTGCTTCCATCTCCATAGGGCTTGGAGATGTATCCGTTCGCTATCCAGAGGTCGCCGTCTCCTGCTTCTTCCAACCAGTTTCTCCAGTGGTTCTTCTTTGCTTCTTGGATAGCCCTGTCATAGGCTTTTGCCTTGTCCTTACGCAGCCTGTGACTTTCGTGATTGTGAATGGCACGGAAGGCATATGAGGTTTTACTTAGCGTTTTGAGTTCTTTGCATAGGGCCATTAGCTCCTTTGTCCACCATCTTTTCATGTGCGGGTGTGGTCGCGATTTTGGTACTACCTTCTCTAGTGTGCTTCGTAGCGCTGCTTCGATTCCTCTTGTTTTTCTCTGGAATTCTTGCACGTTGGCTATTACTCTTGGGGGGCCGACCTTAGCGAGTTCGGTTTTGAGTGTCTTGTTGAATTCTTTCCAGTCCATGTCCTGGTAGTTGTAAGTCAGGGTCACCGTAGATGGGGTGAGGTCTGCTTCGAGGTACGTCAGGATCGGGACGTGGTCTGTATTGGGGCCTCTGTCCTCCGGTCTTGTGTCACAGCTGACCAGGTTCTCCATTGTTGACTCCATACAGAACACGTTGTCTGGGCACGTCCAGTTGCCTGTGGAGGACGACTGGAGGGTGGGTATGCCTTTGGGCAGTGCTTGTACTAGCCTGTAGTCTGCTATTAGTTCTAGTAGCTTCTGGGCGGATCCGAGAGCTCTTGTTGTGAACAGATGGTGGTTGTGGTCCTCGTCCCATAGGGGGTGGTGTCTGTTAAAGTCACCCAACCACAGCATGTGATCGTTCACCGTTGTCCTGACCTTTTCTATGTTCGCGGTGAGGAAGGTGCTTAGGGCCTCCAGGGTCTGGTCATGTGTGCAGTCGTTGTAGATGTTGAATATTGCATAGGTGTCCTTGGCAGTTCTTAGTTGTGTTACTACGACGTCCACAGATGGGAAGGCGATCTGTTCCCAGGAATTAGTGCTTATTCTAGAATTAATTAGAGTTACCGCTCATGGTTTGGTGTTTTGTGTTAGCTTTGTTGAGGGGTATACGACCTTCCAATGGGTGTTGGCCTGTATGTTGCTGATTTGATCGATTGGTGGTTCTTGAATGGTGATTACGTCCCATTCGTCTGCTATTTGACTGTTTATTAGCGAGTGTAGTGCAGTGTGAGAAGTATTTAAGTTTTGCTGCCATATGCGTATTTTGGTTAGCGTATTGGTGCGTGTTCGGCGTTCAGGCATCGATCAAGGATGGGGTGGGGTCCGGATTTATTGGCTGTAGTGTTGTCACAGGGGCAGGCTGGGTTGGTGCTGGGTCGCTGTTGGTGTGGTCATTGCGTGTTTGAAAATAGTGTGTTATGGGGCCTCCTCTACCTCCTCTTATCCTGCTGTTTTGGCCTCGCTTTGGTGGGATGGTACGGATGTTTGCTGCCTCTCCTAGGGTCATCTGCCTGAATTGGCTTGGAGCATTCGGTTGCATCATTGGGGGTCTTGTTGGTATGATTGGGTTAGCCGGTCTTGGTGGTAATTCGACATGTGTCCACTCTTCAGTGGTCAGGAAGTATGGCATGCAGTTCTCTGGGGTGCGATCGTCCATTGCATTGCGTCTTCTGGCTAGGTCTGGGCAGTTTCTGTCGGTGCTGGGGTGAGAGTCACTTTGGCAGTTAATGCAGTAATGTTTGGTGGAGTCACAGTCCTGCATATGATGGGTTTGTGTGCAAATGCCGCACGTGTCTTCTGTTTGTTTGCAATCTCTGGCTAAATGCCCAATACATTGGCATTTTAAGCATCTGATCGGCTCCTTCTTGTCTTTGTGGGGGCGGAGTCTGTCGAAGCCCCAGTATAATCTGTCTCTAAGTAGTTGGTTAGCGACTTCGGGGGATGTCAGGGAGGCGAGTGCATGTGCAACTCGCTGGGTGGGGGCATGTTTAGCTGGGTCTTTTATCCATTTGATTTGAGTGATCAAGCCTTGCGGGATGTTGTTCGCACTTTCCATGTTGCAGAGGGTTTCTGGCCTTTCGGTGTCGGTTGTGATTGGGAGGAAGGGGATCATGATGTTGTATTGTCGGTCTTTGATCACGGCTTCGCCTCCTAGTCTTGTGAGGAAGGTTTCTTTGTTGGGTGCTGCCTTTATCCATGCTGCTGCTTCCTGGCTGTTGAGTTCAATCAGGATGCTGTTGTTGTGGAGTTGTGCGATCGATTTTAGTTGCATATCCGGGCTGTCTATTCTGTCCACTGATTCCAATGCCTGTTTGATGTGGTCGATAATGGTTTCCCTCGGGGTGGTGCTGTTTAAGAGGTGGTGGTTGCTGTCGGGGTCGATGAGTATTTGTCTTTCTTTGATGGTGGTGTGGGCCTTGGCGTATTCCAGTGAGAGTTGCTTGCCTAGGGGGATCTGGTTTGGGTTGGGGGGGGTCGATGCTAGCGTGTCTCTGTATGGTGTTGGGGGAATGGCATGGTTTTGAGTCGCTATGAAGGTTTTCATGTCTTCCAGTGATTCCTTTATTGTGCCCATATCGGCTATCAGGTCCTGGACCTTGCTCTCTAGCTGGTTGGAGTCCGTGCTGTTGACTGTGCTGGTGAGGGATTCTATTTTTTCAGTGATGTGGCTACTTAGCATTTCAGCATCCTCGTTGATTTTTGCTAGGTTTTCGGAGGCTGAGAGGATTTTGGCGACTTGAGGGGATATGGCTGCAACGACAGAGGTCTCTAGTCTTTCTGATATGGCTTTAGTGATGGATTCAGCAATTTCCAATGTTGCTAGGTCTCTGACTAGGTATGCTGTTGCGTGGATGGCTGATCGTAGGGTGTTGCTTACTCCCTTCGCCTGTGAGATGTAGAAAAGGGCATGGGATATGTGTTCTGGAGTAGTCGGTTCTCCCTGTATCGTGTAGAGCTGGTCTAGGAATATTCTGGCTGATTCCAAGTCTTTTATTTCAGTGTCTGGGTCATTGACAATTTCCTCAAGGGAGAGACTGCCGCTTCTGGTGGCCTTGCTGAGGTTTGACACACATGGGGCTGGCGGGGGTCCTGGCATGGCGTGGGAACTTGACCTCGAGGACGTTCGTCCTGTCGAGGTCATGTACTGGTGGGTTGTGTTGTGGGTTTGGGCAGGTTATGGGTGAGATTGAATGCTTAAGCTTGTTCGCTCAATCTTGAGAGGGCGCTGCTTTATGTCGCTTTGCCTGTGACGGGCTCTGCTTTCGAGGGCTGGTCTGAGAGGTCTGGAAATTTTTTCGGGGTCCCAGTCGGGGTGCCACTTGGAGCAGAGTCAAGGAGCATTTTCTTTGGCATTGATGACTCATTCTTGTGTGAGGGATGACTGCTGACATTTCTGGCTGTCCTTCTTCGCATGAGAGCTATGGTCTTCATCTCCATTCATCAGCTGTATCCATGTCCATCTCACCAAACACCTTTGGTGTGTGACACCACTCAGCCATGTCACCAGTCATCCATGCCACTTACCTCTAAAAAACTCCAGTTTCCCCTGTTGCCCTAAATTCCACAAACTGGACTTCGTGCCAGTACACTACACTCTGCCCTCCTGTGCCACTCAGCTCCACCTCCCACTTGTATGCATACTCTCATTCTGTTGGAAGATACCCCTTACCATTGTCCTGTCCTTACTCTTGTCTTCTACCCAGTGGACTATATCATGTGCATCTGTATTTCACTGACATCTGACATCCTTTCCTTTATTTTCTGGTCTTTTAGTTTTTCCGCCCCACCTTACTCTGACTTGTACCTACTTTCCCTGTACTATATAATTCTGCCATGAGGTCAGAAATATACCACCCACCTTTGGAGTCACTATCTGTGTGTGTTCTGCAAGTTCAAGAGCTTCTAGAGTCTAAGTGTGTAAATAGAGCCTACAGTGTCTTCAGTGTCCCCAGAGGTCTTTGTGTTTCCTGCATCCTCCAGCCCTGCACACCTAACCCCATATCCCTTCGCTTCAAATTCACTCCTCTTGACACATAGCAACCTCTCAGAATTTCGTATACCCATCTCCCTGTTCCTCACACATCTACATCTGCCTGGAATTAAATTCTGCAGCTCTCGCTCGAATTTCCCCACCACTCCTAAGCCCTTTCTTGACTTCTCCTTCCACACAGCACCCCTTGGGACAATCCTAGGGAATTCTCCCTTCACCCTTCCCCTAGTTGCATGCTTCCCAGAAGTTGTGTCCCACACTGGAATGCCATACACAGGTGCTAAAAACCTTTTAATGCACACTTAACTCACTTCCTCTCTTCTCTTTAGCTTTGACAACTTGTTCTTGTGTGAAGGATGACTGCTCACATCCAGCAGTCTTTCTACACATGAGGCCTTTAGTCTTCATCTGCATGCATGGGCATTGCACACAACTCATCAACAAGTTAGGCAGAGTCAGCTGTAACCATGTCCACAACACCTTTGGTGTGTGACACCATGTCAAGTGCTTCTACTCCAGAACCAACAAGATTGCCTTTGCCCATGGCATTGTGAAGCACCAACAATGTGAGTGTCTTTTGCAACAGATGCAACAGGCTGCACCTGACTTCATTGATAATGAACCACTTCCAAAGTGGTCACTGGAAGTTCACTACCAGATGGCACAGAGCAAAAAAAATTACACTGACATAACAAGGTTTGTATCTGCAAACAAGAATGATCCTGCAGTGAGAGTAAGTCATGATCTAATCTGCCTTTGATAACTGCTATTGATGGCTATTGACTAGGATTTTGTCAGACACATGAAGAACCACATCCTCGGCTGCCTGCTAGGTGATATATCAGACAACAGTGAGAGCAAAGAATTTACAGTTACTCAACAAAATCACCTGATCATCATCAAAAACTGTCTCTACAAACACAAGTTACTATGTGTGAATTATACAACATACAACCTTCACCATATGCAGGATTCAGTCAACCCCTGCACCCACCCTGACATTATGGTCCTTTCGCATGAGGATGAAGATAACCCCCACCCCTATTGGTATGCACATATAATTGGCATCTTCCATGTTGAGATCCAGTATAACAGACCTGAGCTCAATGATTGTTCACTCAAATGCATTGACTTGCTGTGGGTGCAATGGTTCACTCATGATCAGCATTTCAAGTCAGGCTGGGCCTCTCATCATCTGCCCCACATTGGGTTCTATCCTGAAGATGATCTTGACAATGTGTTTGGATTTGTTGACCTGAACAATGTTGTTCATGCCATACATATCATTCCAGCATTTCATTTTGGGCATACATCAAGTCTTTTTGGCACCTCAATCACTTGCCAAGAAGTAGAAAAAGATGAAGATTGGGACTGGTACTACATCAACATGTAAGATTTCCATTTATTCTGATTTCTTGCAAGCTCTCTAACACCACAATCCTCAAAGGTTTGTTGACTGAGACATGTTCATGTAGTTCTGTGGTGGTGGTGTGGGGCACAAAATGACATGTGAGGTAACTTGCTGCCTCCTCAATGACTGGGACAAGCTGGACAATGCACTGGTAGCTCTGGAATGGGAGCATGCATTCATGCATGGTAATGAAGACTCGGATTCTGATGGTGATGATGTAGACAACCAAAAAATCATCACAGATGAAGGGGGTGAAGGTGATTCTGACACAAGCAGAACCATGCATTTCTCATCCAACAAGGGATCCATTTGTGGTGAACTGCTGAGCTTGCATACTGTCCATCAAATCAAGGAAGCCGGCAAGCAAACTCACCTGTGAGCAGCAAAGACAAGGGCAACATACTTTAGGCATGTCTGTCAAGCACGCTTGTGGCTGGGGAGCCACTTTCCAGCAGAGGGGACGCTGTCAGCTCTGAGCCATGCTGTAGACAACTCGGAAGTCTACAGTGATCCCAATTTCAAGAACGCGTTTGAGTGTGTGCCAAACCAGTGCTCAGATAAAGCATTGGCACTTTACCTTTCATGGAAGGGATTCCAGGAGAATTGTAGCCAGAGCACGATTGACGGAATTCAAGCAGCATTCAAGATGTTGTGGGACGAGGTGTGTGTGCTCTGACCACTCATTTTACCCCTGTACTCATTGACTAATACCCTTGATGCACTGTTCCTCCCAACAGCGAGGGCACAACATTCTGTGGGTGATGGCATCACAATGATGCACAACACCAATGGGAAGGTAACCCGGTCCTTTCAGCAGAAGTTGATGACATTGTTGCATCTATCAGGCACAAAGTTAACTCTGAAGGGGCTGAGTGAATGCACTCAGGAGCCATGAAAAAGGAGTACATGGATCGGATCCTCACCTGGTCAGAATCTGTAAGTCCCCTCGATGTTCCATTGCAGTATATTCATCTTGCGATGACAGGCTTGCAAGGGCTGCCGATGACCAAGTGCTTGAGTAACAAAGCAAAGCTAACAATCACATGGCACTGTCAAGTCTGGGCCTACTCTGACCAACTCCGACGCTAAACAAGGTCTAGAGAAGGGTTCGGAAGCAAGTCCGACACAGAAGAACAGAACTCTGACTAGCAGAGTGTTGGCAGGAACGAGGACCGCCGAGACAAAGGCAGAGCAGAGTGAGGGTGTCGGGTTTAGCTCGTGCGCTACCCCCTTGCACGATCTCAGCCCTCGTATTTCAGAGGGAGAGTACAGACGGAGAGTTGGAGATAACTCCGACAGGCAGAAGACGGAATCAGAGGGAGTAGGAACTAAGTTGATATTCGTACTGAAGAACAGCAGAGTACAGTACATGCTTTTATACTGCTACGGAGGTACAGTAATTGGAATCGGAACTGACATATGGAGACTCATAAATTTTCAAGTAAAACCTCCTGGACGACGAATGAAGGGTAGATGGAGGACATATGAACGGGTAACACAGAACATCCAGAAAAGGAAACAGTCCAGGCGCTGGACCATGCAGTGAGTGTGCTGCAGAGTACCTGACTGTGAAGGTAGTCACATGACCCCTCAGAGGACGGACTGCCCAGTCCGGTAGGAGAGCGACACAAGTCCGACAGCAGTCGGAGCAGAGATGGTTCGCAACCAACAGAAGTTGGGCAGAGTTGGTGCAGAGTGAGTGAATGACCAGCGGAGTAGGGCGCAGAGTGAGTAAGGGCTTAATGTGAACGCACGGTTATGACAGGCACCTCGAATACTTGGCCTGTGGTGCCATTGCATTCACGCTCTGGACAAGGAAAGTGCTAGCGCTCTATCTGCGATGTTAACAACAGTTTTGACAGCGACCCACAACAGGAACTACAAACTGGTGAAATTGAAGCGCAGAGATGTCCAGCTCGATGGGACTGTCATCAATGCTGTGTTCATGAAATACCTGCGAGGCAAGGAACACACACTCACTATAAACGAACTCAACACTTACTTTGAGATCCACTTGAGAAACCAAAAGGGATGGCAGAAAAAGCTGGACAAGGGGATGAGGGAAGCCAACTTGCGAAGTGCATCCATCCATCTTCATCATGGCATGGCAATGCATATCTGATCTTCTTCCTACCAAAGGTAATCGCTATAAGATTTATCCACACCCTGATATGGGCAAGGCATGTGATGCCTTCCTATGCCTTGTGTTCTGGATAAGGTGGGTGAAGCTTGTGCATCTTGACCGGCTGATGGCCAATGAGGACTTCCTGTTTCCCACTATCAGTGTAAATGGCGAGCTGCTTTCCCATGACATGGTGCAGAAGTGGATTAATGAAGCGGTAGTGGTGTCTGGGATTCCTGGTACGTTCTCGACACATTGTTACTGTGTCATAACCGTGCATTCATTCTAGGTCCCTACTCACTCTGCACCGTCCTCCGCCAGTCATTCACTCACTCCACACCAACTCTGCCCAACTTCTGTTGGTTACGAGCCATCTCCGCTCTGACTGCCATCAGACTTGTGTTGCTCTCCTACCGGACTGAGCGGACCGTTCTCTGAGTGGTCATGTGACTACCTTCAGACTTCTCCCTGACAGTGTGCAGTCAGGTACTCTGCAGTGCATGCACCGCATGGTCCAGCATCTGGACTGTTTCCTTTTCTGGATGTTCTATGTTACCCATTCGTATGTCCTCCGTATACCCTTCATTCGTTGTCTAGGAAGTTTTTACTTGAAAATTTCTGGGTCTCCATATGTCAGTTCCAGTTCCGGTTACTGTACCTCTGTAACAGTATAAAAGCATGTATCATACTCCACTGTTCTTCAGTATGAATATCAACTTAGTTCCTACTCCTTCTGTCTCTGACTTCTGCCTGTCAGAGTTATCTCTGACCCTCCGTCTGTACTCTCCCTCTGAAATACGAGGGCTGAGATCGTGCAAGGGGGTAGCACATGAGCTAAACCTGATGCCCTCACTCCACTCTGCCTTTGTCTCAGTGGTCTTCATTCCTGCCAACACTCTGCTAGTCGGAGTTCCGTTTCCTTGTGTCAGACTTGCTTCCAAACCTTTCTCTAGACCTTATATAGTGTCAGAGTTGGTCAGAGTAGGCCCGGACTTGACATACTGTCAGGGTGGGGCGCAATACAGATTCATGTTTGCCCCACTGGGGCAGTGATGGACCCTCACATGGGTCCAGTGGTGGGGAGGGTGGGCAGAAGGCAAGCATGTGAGTTGCCCTCTTTCCTATCTGGGTGTGCAGTAGTTGATCAGCTTGTGTCGCACTGACTTCTCTTTTGCTCCACGCCACCAATACAGTGTGATACACTAATGCACTACTTGCTTGACAAATTACACTGTTACGAAAACGACCACAGCGATGCACTGCATCCAGTCTCACGCGAGGCCAATGGTTCATTTGCAGGTGAAGCTGCACTCGCCAGGCCAGCCTCCACCGAGGCACTCAACATGGCCCATGCATCGCTAACAGCAGACATGGCCTCGCTGCACTCGACCATGAAAGAAGTCTGCCAACAGCTCAGCGACATGAGCAACTTGGTTGCGAAGGCCCTAGCCTTGCCCTTGACATACTTGGCTTGACCTGAAGCAGTGTCGCATCAGGTAATGCCAGCGATCAGTGAGTCCATAAATGCTATAACAATTCTACTGCACCAACTGACTAGTTGCACACATCAGTCCACTGGTCACCTGCACAGACCATGGCCTCGGTGCATCCAGCAACCCAGTCTGTTTCTGTCCCAGCTGCCCAGTCCCACTTAAATGCATTCCCAGTCCTTTGGACTGGCACAACCTCATCATTCCCAGCAGTCCAGTCCATTTCTGTCCCAGCTGCCCATTTCCACACACCTGCCTTCGGTTTACAGCCAACTCTCACACAGTTCAGGATACCATGGGTCATCCAGCCATCAGACATTGATATCTCCATCTCGACGTCCCTCCCTTCTCATGTCGGACCACAGAGGACCAGCACCTGCCCCTCAGTCCATCTTCGCATCCCAAATGTGCCAGTCTTGCACGTCAATGGGACTCTGATGCCAAAATCTGACTCCTGGAGGGATGTAGTGCACCACTGGACGGAAGGCGAGCCATGACTTGGCCTGTATGTTCCACTCAAGGACTGGCCACACCACCACCACAATGGGAAGCATGGGCAGCAGTTCAATATGAAGCACCACCAGCGAGGTGTCATTGCGATGGAATTTCTCAATGAGTAAGTCAGTTTGTTCGTGCCACTGCCTCCTGAGCTCCTCCTGGCAAACTCTGCCCTCTGAGTCTCTGATGATGTTTCCCTTCAGATTCCAAGGTGACGAGGAAGGCTTCCTCAAGGCTTATGGAAGTGCTGCCAGTCTAGGACACACAAGACTCCTCAAGGCAATCTTGGACACTTGCAAATGGCATCCCAGAGATGGGGAACGCCATTGTCACCTTGCCGACGAAGTCCATGACATTCCTTTGATGGGGCAATCCAGCAATGATCAGTAGTGATGCATGTCAACATCATTTTGTCTTTTTCTTCTCCTTCTTAATACTTAAACTATGTCATCATCATCATTGTCGTCTTTGCATGCTGTACATATTACTGTCATACACATCATATGGCAACTTCAATTTTCATTTTTTTGGGTCTCTCGAAGTCTGCTAGGTCACTGTGTAAGGTGACATGATCATCATTCCAATCCCCCAAAATCACACCATCATGGGGAACATTGTCGAGCACAATCATCGACTTGTATGTAATGAAATGGGTGATGTGTGTATATGATCCCACAGAAGCTTCCAAGCTGGGGGCGACGGAGCCCGATGTGAGTCAAAGTGTGGAAAGGCAGTATAAACCAACCAAACCAACACCAAAGACAAATAATGTGCGAGTGGTGGTTTGCCTCCGCGGAACCTGGAGTGCAGAGAAACCTAAATGTGTGGGGGGGACTTCGAGTAGAGGGCTCCTGGCACAAGTCGTCGACGAGTTACGCAGGAGAGGATGAATGAACACTGATTGAGAAGGGGATGCTGAACAGAGCAGGGGTGTTCAGCTGAAAGGACTTGGGAGTAATGGATTTCAATAGGATGTGCTCCTGGCGCAAGTCGATGACGAGTTAC
This sequence comes from Pisolithus tinctorius, assembly GCA_024663395.1. Classification (NCBI taxonomy): domain Eukaryota; kingdom Fungi; phylum Basidiomycota; class Agaricomycetes; order Boletales; family Pisolithaceae; genus Pisolithus; species Pisolithus tinctorius. The sequence continues at coordinate 56,007 of JANFAH010000133.1, forward strand.
GCAGGAGTGGAAGAATGACTAAACAAGAGGTTGCTGACTAAGCACTGATGATACTGCTGATGATGAATGAAGGTAGATAGACCCTTGATGGAGCCTCAACTACCAAGGATGATGGATGGTGACAGATAGACTCTTCCGAATGAGCCTCAACTGTTGATGACGAGATATGCACTGAACTGGCTGCTGAGTGACTTCTGAATTGCTTTTTTTTTGGTAGCTAAGTACATGGGGGTTTATATACTGTGGGGGGAGCACAGCTTGTGACAAACAAGGCACAAACACTTGGTAAGTAATGAGTAAGGACTGGGTAATCATGATGAGTAAGTGAGAAATGAAAAGGAAGCAAGCAAAGAAGATTGGTAAGTATTGGCAATAAACGAGTCAAGGATAGTCAAAAATATCACAAAATGAGTCAAATAGAATCAGAAACTGAGTAAGCGCACTGATATCACATTAGGGGGTGGCGATGCAAGTTAGATCTTGGTGGAGACATCTCTAGATCCAAAGATGGCATGACAGATGGACGGTGTTTCCAGATAGGGAAGTATTAATTCCAGAATTGAAGGGCATGAGTCAGGCATCAAAGGGGGCTAGGGCATTGGGGGTCTGTGGGGCATTGAGAGCATACGTGATTGCGTCTCCCACCCTTCCATCCTCTCAGCGAAGTTAACAAAAACTTCATGAATGGGGCTCTGATGGAGGAGGAGGAGAAGGGGGGATGTCTTCTGCTGGATCTTGCAGTAAGAAGGCAAGATGCATGTCATACTCATCATGAATGCAATCAGGGAGGCTGGAGGACAGTAGATTATACTGCAGCTGTTGCAATGCAGGAAGAATGATGGACGAGACTGGAATAAAGACAGTGCAGGGAGCAGGGAGGAACAATCCATATGCTTCATCAACTGGGGAGACTGAAACGACCACATAAGACCTTTCTAACTGAGTGACAGACCTGAGGCGACCAAAGAACATCCTTCTGGAAGTCATACTGACAAGGAGAACACGCTGACCAAGCTGCATGGGACAAGACAGGGCTGACAATGATGGGATGAACCAGGGGGCTTCAGGATGGAAGCTGGTGGGAATGCCTGGCAGATATATGTAGCCACTGTCTCTGGCAAACAAGACAAGCGAGATGATCGATGAAGAGGTGGCCATGATTGATGGACTTAGCGAAATGAGTGTCTAATGGATGGAGTGCTGTAGAAACGCACAGGGTGTGAGGATCCTCTCCAAATTTGGAAGGAAGAATTGTGGGGCTGAGCACTTTCAGCGAGTGTGGGAATGGAGTCGATATCTTTGGAAACAGTGGAGATACGACGAAAACCAGAATGCTGTACACGGATGCTAAAAACCTTTAACGTGCGCTTAACTCGCTTCCTCTTTTCTCTTTAGCACTGACGACTCGTTCTTGTGCGAAGGATGACTGTTAACGTCCAACAGTCTTTCTACGCATGAGGCCTTTAGTCTTCATCTGCATGCTTGGGCATTGTGCGCAACTCGTCAACAAGTTAGGCAGAGTCAGCTGTAACCATGTCCACAACACCTTTGGTGTGTGACACCGATCGTGCTCAATCATGCTATTGCCAATGGGACGTGACCACATATGGCATGCCCAGCTGTGCTGACGATGCCAGCAAGGGGTGCAATGGGGCCGAGGTGGCTGACGGTGGCTGACGGTGGTGATGTCACAGGGTTTCTGGCCTCAGTGGTCACATGCATGTGCCTGCTGCAAATTGGCAGGTGCCCTTCACTGCCACTGTGAATTTCCCATGCTAAGTTTATTTTGAACACCACTAGTGACAATGACAGACCCATTGCTGAACCTGTATGTGGTGTGCTGGTCACCTTGGATTGCTATTTCATTGGATAATGGCACATCCCTCGATGTCCAAAATGGTCAGATAATAATGTGAACTGACAATGCCAGATCAGTTTATGATTACGCAAGGAAAGTCCACACTAATGCCAGCCAGTGATCAGTACAGTACTTTACTGAGTCTCTGCAGGGAATTCAACAGTACATCACCCTGCTTGACCAACTTTCTCATACTGTGCCGTCTTGATCGACAGTCTGGTTGTCTCCATGATCCCATGCACTTTATCGATCATGCAATGCAACCGCCCATTTGCAATGAACCGTGAGAGTTCCCTATGCCAGTCCCTTCAGTACATCCAACCAAAAAGAAAAATCGACCCACCTGTCGATGTAGTCAACACTCACACCAAACGTGCCACTGAGACTCTCTAGTGTCATGCTCCGATATGATTCCAATAGTTGTGCATAGGCGAGGATACGCATTTCGCACATGTAGTATCAAGTGTGGGGAGACAAAAGTCGGGAAGGGAGTAAATACGTTTGTTCGAGTGTGGCTGTTGACAGAACCCCATCATAGTGGACAAGGTAATAATTCCATGAAAAGAAAAAGTTGATGTCAGTTTGTGTGGGTTCATTGATAAGGATTGCGGTGAGAGCATACCTAACACTACAAAAAATTTTGCGTAGTGGCAGTCATAGAGATTCCGCAGAAGATCTTCTAGGACAGGCAGTTCTGGAAGAACCGAGATGACTTCAGGAGAGGCAATGAGCTGGGTGGAAGCAGGGATAATGAGTGACATGAACTATAAACCACGCCACAAAGCAGACGGATCACCCACCTTTTTCTTCAAGTCTACCCTTGGGAGGATGAGTGTATTGCTGATGACAGCGAGTGCAACAAAGTCATTATAGGAGATGAGTTCCGTAGCAGTGAACATGGACAGAGCATCAAGCAACAGCTCGCCACCCAATTTAAACTGCCAAATGGAAACTGCATGTAAGCCACGATACACCTTAAGATGATTCCATCTGTCCCAATAACCCCCTTCCTCAACGAGTCTGTCCAAATCACATGAGTGAGAAAGAAATGCTTAGCATCTGTGGACCCATTTTTCCACCCCAGCAAGGTTCTTGGTGATAAGGGTATTATCTCCAAAGAAGAAATCTATCCTTGACCCAAGGCCCGGTGTTTTCTCCAAGGCAAGTCATTGGGCAGTGACAGCCACATCCTACACACATTCCCCATAAGCTTGGTGTCACAAACCGGGATCGCCTGGGATATACCTTGTCACCTATCTGAGTGAGATGGTTTGCCCTCACCTTCAAAGTGTCTGATATTTCAGATTCCCCCTCTGTCTTCTGGGCTTCAGCCAGACATTCATCCAATTTCTTGAGTTGCTCTTCGTTGCCTTTTCCATGGATTTGAGGAGTGCTAGATCGATGTCTATCCCACTAGAAGAGGTAAGCGCCCAATAGTAGGGGGCCATGTCTGCACCAATATGAGCCAGCATTTGATCATTAAGAGCTAGTTCGGTAACAAAGTCCCACAAAGAATCCAGGTGAAAAAACCCAAAAAAAAGTCCCAGGCCTTCATGACATAAGCATACAGAGTTCAAGCGGAGCTCCAATTTAGGAGGAGACATAGGTGATATCAATAACTGCAACCACAACTAGCATGGCTGATGAGTCGGGTGTATCTGGGAACCTGATCAGTGGGGACCCTCCTGATGCTGCAGATGATGAGAACGATGAAAGGCACATCAACATCAATGCTGCAAACTTCTCATCCTTATCCTCATCCACCATCACCTCCAACTCTTATCCCTGTTACTCGTGTTGGCAGATACTCTACAGGCCGTCGCAGAAGCGACGCAGCATGCTGACCTGATCCCATACCACATGTCGATCCTGACTGGGAGTGGGTGGGTAACTGAATTGTTGAACAGCCATCCTGAGCGAATTCGTACAGAGCTCGCAGTTCACAAGCATGTATTCAACATCTTATTGCGGGAGCTCCAACAACATGGAATCAGTCCTTCCAAACATGTCACACTCAAAGAGCAACTCGCAATCTTTCTATATACCTCTGTCACCGGTTTGTCCATCAGACATGTAGGTGAACGTTTTCAAAGGTCGAACGGCACGATCTCCAAGTAAGTCTTTGACCATGCTGTTTTTGGTGGATTAATCGTCATTCCAGGTACTTCAAAAAAATTCAGTTTGAATTCTCATCTCGTGATATATACAGCAAGTATGTACGATTGCCACGCAGTGATGCCCCCATCCACCCAACTATTCACAATAACCCCAAATTTTTCCCATTTTTTGCCAACACTATTGGTGCAATCGATGGGATGCTGTTATGCTCGTAACGAGTGACTTCGTCAAATGGACTAGGCACGAATGTCACGAGGTGGATCTACGGGCCGAACTTATCATAACCCCTATGGTCTCTTTGTTATTGACGAGTTCCGATCAGAGGTCTTGTCCACTGGCGAGTTCTTCTGAGATCGCGACGGGGAGAAGACAAGGGAACGAGTCAAAGATGATGGAGATTGCAAGAAATCGAAAAACTGAGGATACACCGTACGGTACTCTCTACTTATATACCCGTCGAGGGTTTGTACCGTATACACATCCACAGTTAGTCGTAAACAAGTAAACGATGAAATAGAAACGAGTCAGGTACTGCGGACACTGCATACCGGCTGCGGACGCAGTCCGCAGTGAGGGGCACCAGTACCGAGGCAAGGGAAACGAACATACAGGCAACACAAGCGAGTCAGGATACGTACGGAGCAGGAAGTAAACGTAAATGAAATATACGTCCATCAGCTGCGGGCGCAGCTACGATGTCAGCGTGACGAGGGCGTATGCAGCATCAGTTGGTATTGGAAATACCACCACCGCCGGTGATCCGAAGGCTGCACGAGCCTTGAGACTGAGGACGACCACGGCGAGGACAATCGACGCGACGAGGCACGTGACACACGTGACATACCGTTTAGGGGAAGAAGCCGAAAAAGGAAAGAGACCTCTGAGCGGGCATAACATCACCCCCCCTCTAAGGTCCTCAGACCCTTGAGGACGAGGCGCGAGCATTGGCGGATAGGTTGCGAAGGGGGTGTCTGGAGCGGGTATGGGCGGCGACGGGCGACGGAAGTCGATGGAGACGGCGGTTCCTCGCTTGCCTGGGTCCAACGTGAGCCCTGGCCATTATGGCAGGACCAATGTCCCAGGTAATGGCACTGGTAGCAAGCGAACTTGTAGAGGGGATGTCCCTCATGAACCTTGGCTCGTCCTCCGAGGTAGAACCGAAGTTGATCAGTAGGCACGGGGACGAAGGGAGCCGGAGGGAGAGAGCAGGCGGCGTGGACGGCATTATGATATTCCTTGTCCAATCCTCCCCAGGAAGCGTCAGTTAGAAAAACCTCCCAGCCGGACTCACTGCGACCCATTCCTAGTCTCTTCGCTGTTTCTTTAAATACTGTCGCGTTATCCATGAACTCGAGTGGCGGGTCCCATCGAACCTCCTTATCGACTTCAGGCTTCATTCCGGGGATCACCGGCTTCTCTCCGGGTTTTGATCCGTTCAAGAAGTCGGGAAGCCGTCGGGGCTAGGAACTCCCCGACCTGTCGATCGCAAAGGTGATGGTAGGCGCCACCGGTTACCGCTTCTAAAACATCCGCGTATCCTTTTTCAAGCATAGAAGTCATAATGACTTCGGCGAGAGGGGCTGGTACCGGAGAGCTGTCGGACCCGAATGCGATTGGTTGCTCGCCCGATCACGTCTGCCGCTCTGTAGATTTCAGACAGCACCCCAAAATACTCAACCTGTTCTGGTGTGCACCCATCAACGTTGTCCCTTTTGTTGAAGACGTCAAGTGCCCAAGTAACGTCCAGGTAGTCACTTGCTGAGATTGGTAGTCACGGCTCGTCATCCCTGGCAAGGGCGACCGAGGCAAGGAGGTCGAGCGCGGCATTTCGGGATGACACTGGACTGGTGGGGCGAACGTGGGGAGAGACGGGAGCATTGCGGGGCTCGGGGTGGCTGTGTTCGGACACGGGCGTCATGGTGAGGCTTCTCTTTATCCTTTCCCTTTCCCTGTCGGTTACTGTCTCCTTCGAGAGGGACTCTGGCCTTGGGTGCTGGGACTCGACGAACCGAGAACCCTGGTGTGGACACGGTCTGAGAGGGCGGGAGACAGGGGTCGGTACCTCCCACTGGGAGGCGAGGGACGAGGCGTCCGATTCAGGAAAGCCGGTGGAGGTGGACGGGGGAGGGGAGTTGCGATAGCAGGTGATAGGTGGGACGAGAAGGTTGTCCCCGTCTGCTGAGGGGTCGTAAAGGGATTCTCCAACGAGGTCGGCATAGTCGTTTTCAGTGTTAACGGAGCGAGGGGAATCCATTCAGTTTCTGAGGTGTCGAGCAAGCTTGTACTGATCCAGGGCTTCTGAGGCGTGATCTTTTATGTGTTCCTCGGGTTCCCACGTATTTGACGAATGAGGGAATCCCTTCCACTTGATCAGATACTTGCGCTGTCCTCTGCGACCGTCAGTTTTATGATTCAGTACAGCCTCTACCTCCCATTCGATCTCATCATCCACCAGTTCCGGCAACGGTGCTGCGGGCGTAGCTCCATAAGTCTCGTTTTCGACGTAGGGGAAGATCCGAGAAGCATGGAACACTGGATGAACCTTCCATGTCGGTGGTAAGTCCAATCGGAAGGCGACCGGTGACACGACCTGAGTCACCGGGAAGGGTCCGAGACGTCGGGGCGCAATCTTGTCGCACTGGTTTTTGATCCTAAGATGGCCGACGTCTAGAAGAACCATTTCTCCGACTTTAGGCGGTTCATAGGAGCCTTTGCTGCGCGAGCGCATCAATTCCTGTGCTTGTTTATGGGCCAGGACGGCAACATCTCTAGATGAGGCGAGTCGTTCCAGCCTCTCGTCCACGGACGGGACCGGAGTGAGTCGTTTCTCGGGGTACGGGGAGGGGTCGTAGCCAAGTATGAGCGAGAACGGAGTCATTTTGTGAACCGAGTGAACACGGGAGTTGTGAGCGAACTCAGCGGAGGGGAGTTTAGAGGCCCATGAGTTCGGGAACTCGGAGCAGTAAAGGCGAAGGTACCCCTCTACCTCTTGATTTACACGTTCGCTTTCTCCGTTAGTCTGAGGGTGGTATCCGGTACTCAGCTTTGTTTTAACCCCTATTGCTCTGTAAAGTTCTTTTGTAAACGAGGAAGCGAACTGCGGTCCTCGATCAGAAATCACTGATTCGGGAAGGCCGAATCGGGAATATATGAACTGATGGAAAAGTCGGGCGATCCCGACGGAGTCAATTGTTTTATGACACGGAACAAACAGGGCGGCTTTAGTTAGACCCTGATCGACAACCGTGAGAATAGAGTCGTATTTCAAATCTCCTGACACGGGAAGATCCGTGATGAGATCCATAGACACTTGCTGGAACGGGAAGGGGGATTTAGGAGTTTCGTGCGGTACGACAGGAGGTGTTGGGGGATGGGTGATGACCTTGGTCGTCTGGCAGGACGGACATCCTGCTACGTACTTCTTGATGTCAGTTCCCATTCCCTCCCACCATACCTCTTTACGCATTTTGGCAAACATGGCTTTTTGTCCAGGGTGTCCGGTGGACTCGTGATCGTGATACGACCGCATACAATGACGGCGGTTCTCGGGTGGGATGTACAGACGGGTTGTTCCGAACCGTTTTGTTCCGTCTTCAGCTATGGTTACATTATCGCTTGGTTCTGGGCCTGTCGAATCCTTTGACGTATCGTTCTTGACGCGTTCGTACAGGTCCGCGGATATGGCGTAGACACCTCGAGCTCCTTTTACAGGTTCCCTCGTGGGGCGAGCTTCGGTGACCGAACTCTCCTTTGGGGTTTCCTCAGGTGGGCGAGAGTAAGGTCCGGGTCTTATTTTTGTTTTCGACCGAGCGAGTCGCGCGGGGAGGCGTTCAATGCGAGCCATTCGGTTTATTTTTAACTGTTTTTGTAACTTTGTAAGCGAAAAGAGCGGTGAAACTAAACGGATTTGTGGTTTTAAGGGATCCACCCCCTCCGAAAGCCAAAGGTTCGTCGGGAGAACCGTGGCCGTAGGGGCGGGCTCCTCCGAAAGGTTTTTGCGCGAGAGAGTATCGGCGGGGACCTGCAAGCGACCGGCCTGCCACGAGAACTTGATTGGATAAGACTGAACAGTGGCAGCCCATCTGGCCTGGCGAGGTGTAAGCTGCTGTGGTTCCCGGTAATACTCCAGGTTTTTATGATCGGTGAACACAATGGTTGGTTCAACTGGCGAAAGAAGATAAGGGCGGAAAGCTTTTAAGGCTCGGATTACCGCTAGCATTTCCAAGTCATAGACCTGGTAGCGTTGTTCCGCGCCAACGAGGGATTGTGAGAGGTACGAGCAAGGGTGCCACTCTCCGTCGGTACCTTTTTGTGCGAGTACGGCGCCAGTTCCGAGCTTGGATGCGTCAGTGAACAGCGCGAATGGTTTAGCGAAGTCGGGAATCGTGAGGACTGGAGAAGAGCATAA